>WOFM01000597.1:1328555-1476779 GCA_011428145.1 Ericerus pela | reverse complement strand
CTCCTATTTTATTATAATATGCATTTCATATGTATTTCACATTTTCAACGTCGTAATTGAACAAGGAGGAAGTGTCGGTACATTAATTATTGTTCAATCACTAGTTGGTAACACTGTATCGTAATTCTCCAGTTCCTATTCAGTTGCGTCGTTTATCTGTTCAGTTCGTGAGTTGTATCTGTTTATGTGAATATCTCTCTCTTCATTAAACTCATTTATTAGTGCGGTACTTGTGTTTTTCTCTTTTATTTATTCTCCGGTGATATAATTAATAGTCGTCTACTTCATACTTCAACGGACTCCATGCCCCCAGAGTCCAACAATTATTAAAAGATAAAATCTTTGAGATCCACAGAAATAAAACTTACAAACATTGGGAGAGTTGTTTTGGAATATTCCAATCCAATTCTAGCCTCTAGCCTCGAAATTTTGGCTGTAAAACCTGAGAAAAATGCAGATAGAAGGTATGGACACTCCTGAGGAAAATATTAATATTGGAAATATTGATTTTTCGCACCACAAGTATAAAGGGTGTCCCTGAAATATTGACCCAACCATGTTTCTTCAAAATTTTGATTATATTGAAAAAACAAAAAATAATGTCACAATATTTTAAAAAATCTATCAAATGAAATTTTCCAAGCATTTTTTTAAAACATTCGCAGTATGCATAATGCACGCAGATTCAGTTACTTTTAATATGGAAGGATACCTTTGTTTTTTATTGCAGATTGGAATTCTTCATAAAATTTCGTTAATGTCAGATCGATATGTAATATGAATAATCTGAATTTAATACGTACCATAAAAAACATAATTTACCATCTCCTTTAAAATCACAAAATAGATGTTCATTTGTGCATAATTAGCCTATCTGTAGGTTTATGTCTTGAAAAAAAAAAGTACATTATATGCTCAGTCTGCAGATTTTTAAAAATTATGAAAAATGTATTTTTTGGTTTTTTCACAGGCTCTAGTTTTGGATTTTTTTTTTCAAGCAGAAATTTTATTTTTATAGTAAAGCTATATTGACGTATTTAGAATTTGCATATAATTTTCTTAACAACTCTTTTCTTGACCTTTTTTCAGGTAGTTTTCTACGTTTTTTCCACAATTTTTAACGAAACAATACTTTCATTAACCTCAGAGAATACGATTTTTACATCCACTGTCTACTCCTTTTAAACTCCTAATTATGTTTTGATGAAATTAGTTATAACGGACAATGGCTAAGTATTTATCTCATTATATTATTTCTTTGCCTCTTTTTCTTCATTGCAGGAACTATAACGAGCGGAGGTCGAATTGGTGAAAGGAGAAGCATTTCGGGAACACGATTAAACATGGGTAGTCCAGGTGGTTTTATGCCCGGAGGTGGAGCCCCATTTAAGACCAGCTCGGAATCTTTAAAACCCACTGACAAAGGTTTAAGTTCGGTATCCAAGCAAAGTTTGTTGGATATGGTAAGCTCGCGGATAAATGTTCATCGAAATAAACCTCCGCAGGTACGTTCTTAACTTTTTTTCTGCTCGACTCATCTTCTATTTTAACAACCACCCTTTTCATTCGGTACAATATGTATATCATCGACGAATAAAATTATTTAGCGGTATTGCGAAACCGTATAGAAAATGTGGAAAATTTGTAGAGGCGTGATCCAATTTTATTTTGGAAGAAGACATAAAAGACGACCACGTTTCTCACCACGAAGAATGTTCTTACGAGAGTCGTTTTTACCTAACTGGTGTAAAAGTTTTTCAAAGTTTTAATCTGCTCTGATAGCAAAATAATGAAGTCCTGCAAATGTTCTCATATTTTTGGGCAAAGTTAATTCACAGCTTTGAAAATTTTGTTTGTACACGTTTGTGAGTCGGAGCGTGTTCTGCATTTTTATTAAATATTATTGATTAAAATATGGCACTAGAGTGGTAGCACTTATGGTAACTAGGAGAAATTTAGGAGCTACGCATATCCTTACTTTTTACATTGAGTTGAAATTTGGCTCTCTGCACTCACTTTGGACATACCTATATAAACATCCATTTTTGCAGTGGGTATTATAAAATTTTTATTTTTGTAACATGTACTCGGAAACGTTGTCTTTTCGAGGCATGTATGGCGTGTTGAAAGTGGTCAATTTCAAAACTCTGTTTTCTCAATTCGTTTTCCACACTCTTTCTTGAATTCATAATTTTTCTCACACGCCTCGAATATTCACCCTAATTTAATTTATCCATTTCACTTCAATTTAATTTTGACCCAGTTTACTTGTAAACTCGGAAATGGTTTAGAGGCGGGGATGATAAAAATTATTCATTTCATGGGGAAAAAAAAGGAAAATAGATCGGTATCATTTTTCCATTTTTACCTAATTTTTGTTTTATTTATGTTGGTATACGCACACCTGTATAATAGGTATATGGGTCGTCCAAAATTTGTGTTCACTGTTTTTAAAAAACTACAAAAAGGGATAAGGATAAAATTTTTATGAAAGGTAGTCATTATTAGTCATTATACGTATAGAACCAGGAGTTTGTAGCCTACTGGTTTAACTAATAGTTTGAGAGAAAACTGGAGAATAAAAAATTCCCGGAAAAGAGGTTTTTCCAGGATTTTGAGGAAACTTTGTAAGGAACTGGGCTTAAATTTTTGTATATATTATTTTTATGAATGTACAAGTCTCATAGAAATTTGATGTCCTTTTTGTTCGGTAGTTTTTGAGAAAACTGAAAACGAAAAATTTGCTTGAGCTAATATTTTCTTTATAGCTTTAAAAAAACTGAGTAAATAATAGAGCTTAAATTTTCATGAATGGTGGTACTTATATTGAGAGGAGTTGAGTTCCTATTGGTCAAGTAGTTTTCGCGGAAACTGGAAAACAAAAAATTATTAGAAAAGCGTTTTTTTTCTCAAGATTTTGAGAAAACTGTAAAAGGAATCAGACTAAAATTATCGCGATACAACGTTCCGATGTATTTTCAAGTCTGACAGAGGTTCGGTGTCAATTAGTACAGTAGTTTAATAGAAAACTGGAAAATAAAAAATTGCTAGAAAAGTAGTTTTTTTTTTTAAGATTTTGAATAAACTACAGAAAGGATAGAGATGAAGTTCATTCGTCGGATTCATACGTCGGACCAAGTCTGATAGGAATTCGGTGACTATTGATTGAGTAGTTTCCGAGAAAAATATAAAACAAAAACAAAATTGCTATAGAAAAGCATGGTCGCCTGTGTTGCTTGAAGTATCTTCTCCGTATTTACGGCGCAATGTAATATTTTACTATTTCGCTTAAAACTGTAATAATCAAATTTCGATAGATCGACATGTTTGTTCGATATCGATAAATATCGATAGTTATTTGTAATTTTTTCGCACATTTGGAATTCAGGATTGTTTGCTGAATAAAACTGAAGATATAAATAAATTGGCATGCTGGATTTTCTAGTGAAGTATTGCTGCCCCAGAGTTTAAAAAAAAAATATTTTTATAATTTTTAAAAATTCCTCCGCTATTGGAATATGAACCCCTGATTCCAGGTTAAGAGACTTAAACTCTATCAACAGTGGACTGAAAGAGCCGAATGAAAAGGAGGAGATGATCGTGTTTATCTGTTTGAACCCAATTTAAATTCATTTTTCTTTTAATAAAGCCATTTTATACCGAAATCTTAATAATTAATAATTAATTATTTGTTTGATAGTACAGTGGAACCTCAATACAGCTAACATCGATATAATGAATTACCTTAATATACTGAACAGGTAGTCCAGTCCCTGGACATTCCTATGTTTACCTGAGTATTTTTACTTCAGTACAACAAATTTTCAAAATTTTAAATATGTTTGAATTTAAATATAGGAACTGAAAAATTCTAGGAACTTAGCTCAGATCTCAGCATAATGAATAAATGGGACTTATACTTTAATACATTGAACAGTACATTTGGTTTTACCTACCTAAACATATCCAGTTAAATCTTGTGTCTACTTTAGTTAGTTTTTAATGAGTACATTTTTGGCATTATTTCTGTAAATTTGATTTGATTTTGTTTTTTTACCTTGGTAAAATAAACTACCCAATCGATGAAATGAACGTGCGTATAACAAATTGTTGATGTAGCAAAGTATTTTTCCTTGTCCCTCGAGGATTCATTGTATCGAAGCTCCTCTGTATCTACTTACTTTTGAATAAGTACAGAATGACCAAACTGATTCACTGAAACATTAATCACGTGAAAATGAACATATCAAATAGAACAACAAGACTGTAATAAACACATATTGTGCCTAAAGTGTCTCTTCTAACTGGTATCTAGGTCCCGTTGCTCAGTTGGTAAGAAGATGGATTTTGAAATCTTCATAATTGTGCGAACTCGCCGTATTTTAAAAATTTATCGTAAAAGTGATCTATATTATTTATACTTTTATGTTCAATGTAGAGAAGTGTTCATTTTTAATTTATAGAAATGTTAATTTTAATTTATAGATGTGTTAAGTATGTGTGTGTATAATGAATGAACGAATTTGAATGATTCTTTTGCCCTTAGCCAGCTCACTTTTTCCCACTAAAAATAGGCTACTTATTATTATGATCAGATTTCAATATTATCAGAAGTACAGAAAAATCTGCATATTGTCCATGATCAAAAATACATCATAACTTTAATCTGTTTTTGTTGAAGGACTAACGAAGGATAAAACAACAGAGAAACAGAAAAAATATTTTCATCTCTCTCTCTCATTTCACAACTCGGTAACCTTTCCTCTTTCTTAAATTCTACTATTCACCTTTGATATGTGTAAAACGCTCTGCAGTGCGGAAGTATACAACTACAACAATAGACCTCGTTGTGCATGAGCCAAGCTCAGTATTAAAATTAGACTACCCTTGGTGATCCACTAGCTCACGAACCAAAAAGAATGTTCATCCCACGTATGTGGGAAGCAACCATACAACCAATCAGCCAGTCTACAAGTACCACTGATTGGAAGTCACCACAATATGCTTTTTTTTTTCAATTGCTGTAATAAAGAAATAAATAGCGGGATTTTTTAAGTTGCCATTTTCAGATGGAAGCTGTCATTATGACCTAAAGGATTCAACGCAAAGCGATGGTGAAAAACAAATTACCCATACTTTTAGGTTATATCCACCTATAACTCTGCAAACTATGATTTTATGAGGTTCTGAGTTAAAATTTAATGTCCATTCTAAAACTAAGGTTGTCTTTTGGCCTCAAATGTTTAAAAAAAGGGGATAAAAAATATTATCCGTATTTGCGAGTGACATATTATTATTATGGTTGTTTGAGGCGCTCAGTTTGAACTAAATGTCGGTTTTCACATCAAAACTTTCCTTAGACTCATTAGGGTGACAAAAGATGAAGTAAAAAATTATGCACACATTCTGATATGGCTCCCTACTTTCGATGAGTGAGCTAAACGAAGCTGGCACCGAAGGGGGTAGTTAGTATTGTCTAAAATTCACACCTTGGGGCGATTCAGATTTTAAGAATTCAAGATGTTATTTTGTATAAGTTAGAATTATTGTGAAAGAGTAGGCAAAGTATTTAGGGTGCTTAGAAAGAGTGGGGAAAAGGAAATGAAAAAAATGATTCTGCACGCTAAACACGCCTTGAACATCAAGAATTACGGGCGTTTGTTACAAAAATACAGATTTTTACTCCTGTGAAGTTTCCGGAAGCCATTGCCTACTTTCCTCACTTGTTCGACAATATATATTATTATGATACTAGTGTGAATATTCCTATTGAAGAACTATAAAAATCTAGTTAGGCGTAATTGGTATTTTTGTGTAGGTAGTTGAACTGAATTGAATTTTTGCTTTGTGGCTCGTTTCAGAGATATTTTTCACGGGAGTCATTAACAACCGGTTATAATATGAATCGTACAGTTACCAGTTCAGAGCTTGACATTAATCGCAGTTATAAAAGTACACCACGTCGAAGAAGTCAAGACCGGCGTGCGGTGACGCGAGCAAAAACGCAGAGCAGTGGCAATAATTTGAATTCGGCTCCGTCCGCGGCCAGTATGGAATATAGTGAAAAAAGTTTTCGAAAATCCGATGGCAGAAGCAGATCATTTGGTATTAGATGGACATTTGTATTTGATCCTGCCGGACGTATCAGTTACTACTGGCATATGGTTGTGTCGATGGCTTTCCTATATAACTTGTGGGTCATCATATTTAGATTCGCCTTCGCTGAAATAAATCGTAAGTACTAATTTTAGTCGCAGTTATTTACAGTTTCTCAATCAATAGAGGAGAAGGACAGATAAGGAATATTGTTCATCTTTCAGATGCCCAAGAAACAAAATGTCTCATTTTAAACCTTTCATCGCTGACTATTTTTGACATTTTGAAAGATACCTTACCTATATTCGTCATTTTTTCAATAAGAAAGACCCGATGAACCATTAATCTTACATAATGAGTGCCTACCTATTAACTTATTTTTGTTTAGTGTGTTATTTTATGAGAAACTGATGATTGTGGAAGTTGAAAATGGGTATTTGTTAAAACTTATCGAATATAATATGGAATATGTCTTAAATCTTAGATAAGTACCTACAGGTACTTATTTTGTGACAGTTAATGCTTAATGTCGGAGTATCGAGATGCATAAGGGGAAAAACCACCCTTGACTTTTTGAATTTTTGAGCCCTTAATTGCGAAATTCAGGGTGAAATTGATGAGAGTAAGTATGCATATAGAAGAAAATTCTGCCAAAAATCATATTTCCAACTATCTTTCTCGAGTTCAAGTCTCCACTTGACAAAAAACTGGGTACGCTGTCCGCCACCCGCTTGATTAAGTATTATAATTTTTTTATTATTACATTGCTCTCTTAGGATATAATTATTTTGATAGTTGATTCATAAAATTAAAAATTCAGAAAAAATTTGAAAATCCTTAATTAGGATTTATTTTGATTTTTTTCTAGACCTATTAACATATTTCTTCATTGTTTAATCTATTTTATTTCATAAGTTGACAGTTTGTACATAATTTAAAAAAAAAAAAAAAAACTAGCACAGCAAGTCACGCTAGAAAATATAGGTCATCTTGATCCAAAAATTTTAATAAATAAGTTAATGAATTTGATTAAAAAAATGAAAATATGAAAAGTGTTTACCAACCCTATATGTTCCATGAGTTGTTGGTAGATAAATAATATATGGTATTCTTCGTATATAGATGGTAAACTTTTTACATTACCGGTTTTATCAGGTGTTATTAGATATTAGTAATCACGTCAGTCCCAAGAAGGCTTCCAGCGCTAGTGTCTCATGTGATAATTTAAAAAATTACGTGGCCTAGCCGGGATTCGAACACAGGTCTCTTGATTTTTTTTCTAAGTACTTGACCGCTAGGTCATTAAATTGATAAAAGAAATTAATGCTAGTTTATAAAGATATATATGTTATTATGCGTTGTTCGAATCTGTTTCAAATATTTACGATGACATACAGCGCTAAACAATGTGTTGCGACTGGCGTTATAAATAAAAATAGAAAACAGAAAAAAACGAACAAGCGAACACCCCATTGAGTTGTCAAGGAAATTCATGATGAATTGTATTGCGAGGTTATAAAATATGTGTGCAAGTTATTAAATGGCCTGCTTTCCACGCAGATTTTAAGTTTATTTTTTTATCTATTTGTGGGAATAGACGAAACAACTAGTCAACTAGGTATTTTCAATAAGCGATATAAAAATTAAAATGAGTGGAGCTAAATGTAAATTGTAGAGAGAGCATACAGTGTGCTCGAACAATTTTTCTAGTCGTCATTCATGATTTAAAAATTTTTCTCAATTTGAATTAATTCATCTTTACGTAGGTAATGAGAATAAACTAAATAAAAAATAATACTGTTCCTACATTTCCTAAAATTATTTTTTGATGTATAAACGTCTATGGTAGGGGCTAAACGAGAATTACCATCCTCAGATTCGTGTAACTGTAACTCTTACAATCGTAAATCTCGTTTTTGTGTGTTACATGATGTGTAGGTGTGTGGTTGTGTGCATGCGCAACGCGTTGCACACGCACACAACCACACTATTATTACGTTTACACATCAATCCTTCATCAGTATAGCACATATAGTCCCGGTAGAACTCGCGCCATTTTTTTCAAACATTTCCTTCAAAATGTTATTATTTTAATAAGAAATTAGCCCATTTGATTTTATCGAAGAAAACACAATAAATTATAGGTACCTAATTAAACTTACTCCAAATAATTTAGAGAAATTTTTCCAAATTATTTTACTATTTAATCTCATTTTGTAATTTTGTTTCATTAAAATGGAAACGCTTTCCCTACAATTCCATACTACACATTACGGCGGGTACACGTATAGTTCTTTCAATATTGATTTTCATTTCGGAAAAATTTATATTCTAATTTTAACCTGGATATTCGAAATAGCATTATTAAATTCTAATTCGACGTTATTTTCGAAGGTAATTTATGTTCTCCATACGCTAGGCTGTGTATTCGTTGAGTAAAAAAATATTGTACCCAGTCAAAGGACATTGTATTTTAACTTGGCACGTGTTTCTTACTACTCACACTTTTTTCTTTTTTCACTTTTCCAGAAATTCGTTTAGTTTACCTATCTTCTATTTTTCCCCCTTTGCGGGTGCCAGTGATATAAATTATGTGGTTCGATTTCCTTATCCTGCTCGTTTGTTAAATGATTTATGTGAAGTATTTTGGTATTTGCTGCATTTAGTATTTATTTTCACTTTCCCCTGAGTTGATTTATCTCAGTTCTAGAATCCTGACGTTTTTTAGTCAATCTCATTTTTGTTGTTGAAATTTCTCGTTTGAAAATTGAAAAATATTCACTATTGGTATTTACCGGAAATTGTTTTCAAAACATGTTTCATAAAAATTAATTAGGAAATTATTTTTATCTTTACATTCCGCATTGTAACGAAACATTATACAAAAATTATATAGGTGACATATCAGCTGGTCATTAATGATGAAAAAGTCGAGAATTTAACCGCCTTTTGACGCTTTATCGATTACTTGCTTGCCAATTTTTACCAATTGCTCTTTATTTATCAATTTTTCAAACTCGATTTCTATGCAAAAGGAGCAATTATTGTTGGAACAATGTAGGCTATAATGATACAGTAATTTGGAGTACAGTAATTTTGTCGAAAATATTATTTTATTCTCCGATAAATTTTGAGTGAAATTTACAAAAATTCTATATTTCAATACACGATTTTGTGAATTACACAAATTTTGATATATAGTGAAATTATAGCTTAAATGAGTAACAATTTCAAAGAAATTTCAGAAATTTTGACAAAATTGGATTATTGATGTTATCTGAATGAACTCGGGTATTAATATTATTAACACACTCACAAAGAAATTAAAAGGTAAAGTGGCGGGAAATATTCTATAGAATCAACCCTTATTCGAGAAAATCACAAAACTACGCTGAAATATAGTCCAAAACATTTTGGGAGCTGAGGGGGGAGTATCAACTTGAGCGGGGTAAATGTTCGATTTTATATGGCTCAAGGTCTAATACGATTAGCCTCTAAAGGGCAAAACATAATCTTTCTTATTTCTTGAGAAAAAGGTGGACTACAATGTGGCAATCCAAAAAGTACGCCACTTTACCAAAAATACGCCACAATACCCGTTGTTAAGAAAAAAATCCGTCGCTTTTCCTCTAAATGTGTGTTTTTTTTTGGTATATATATATATATATATTACATATAAACTTTAAGTGAAGGGTGATTTTGGGGTCTGGGTGTCACGAACGGAAAAACTGTAGTGAAATTTTCCAGAAGTCGTTACATGCCACCCTCCGCAATAGGTATAGATTACACAAAATCTACGAAAAATGAAAATATCAAAAGTATAGGGGCAAAATGCTGAGTAAAAATTACATTTAAAATGAAGTGTCAAGAAAATTCATAATGAATAGATCAGTTACAGGTTGATTTCATCACGTCGTTATCAGTAGAAACTGGATCTAATTTGACCCATACATTTTGTAAAGTAAGAAAAGTGAAAGAACATTTTTAAAGGCTGAGGATTATGTATAAATTATATCAATAATTGTTATACTGATAGCCTACGATACTCTGAATGATACAATTAACTTTCTACCTTATTGTACCTTAAAAATTTGGAATTTCTTTCAATATTTCGTAATCATAAAGGAATTTATATAGGTTTGTGATAACGATAAAAATTTGTTTGGACCTAAAATTGTCTACCAGCAACTATTAATACAATTCAGACAGGTTGTGACGTCACACGTGACAGATCTATTTTATTATAAAGTTATAAAAAACGTACGCAAGTTATTGAATGATTGCTTAGCCAATAAAATAACAGCATGCCTGCTTTCTGACCAGCTTCTTTTTCATCTGGAATTTTTATCTTCTCTTCCTAGCGGTAGCTTAAAATTTTTTCAAATCACTTCTACGCATGAACCATTCGGTCAAGTAAATCCAAACTTCGCAAAATGCTAGAATATAAAGTATTCAATGTCAGTACGAAATGTCGTTCCTATTGCTTGAAAATTATGCATTTTGTAACCATTTAAGCCCTAAAAGTGAGATGAAAAAAAAAACCTACCATACCGAACCTACAGGTCTTAATACCAAATCAATTTTAATAATTAGATTTCCTTGGAAAATGTTCATGAGAACACATACAACAAAACAGGAATTAAAACTTTTGAAAGCCAGCAAAACGCCGTGCTATTATCGATGAGATTTTTGGATCGAAAAAAGAACAACTTGTCAATAAATATTGAAACAAAAATTTTGAAATTTATCTGCGTGTTAAAACTCTACTTTTTGCTCATTCACAGCCAATTCACATGCTTTGTTATCTTGAAATCGTTAAAATCCAAAGAAAAATGTCAATAAATTAAAAATAAAATATGTGGAAGGAGAGTACTCGCTCAAGAAATTTGAGAGCATTTCACCCGCTCCTCTTTCTCCAATTGTGTTTGCAGTTATCTACTCAACAATTTTAAGTAAAAATATATTTTTATTACTTTATTCCTCCTTTTGCTGGCAACAAGTGAAAAACTACTAGCTGGAGGAGGGGTCTACGCTCCCCTCCCCCGCTCCAGTTACAAATCCTAGATGACCATAATCGTATACATGCGCATGTGCATTTAGTTTTCATTCGGTGGAAAAAGATTATGCAGAAAGCCCTTTGTATGTATATATATATACATACCTATATATATAATAATACTCAGAGCCCCGGTTTTGTTCTTCTATTTTCTCTTACTGTTATCTCGTGATTAATTCGTTTTAGATGAAATCTGACGAAAGAGATGAATTTATCGTTAAAACAAGGGGGAGGTCGTCGGTGAAAGGTTTTTTCTGATATCATTGGTTTTTGAAATAAATAAAAAGTTGAAAAATGCCAAATTTCTCATTAATTTTCAGTTTTTTTATGGCCAATTAGTGAAAAATTAATGGCGATAAAAAAACAAACTTTGGTAACGAACTCGAAAAAATTTTCTCCTCTTTTCAACAGTACGAACCTCAGCTTTATGGCTAAGTAGTAGCTGCGAAATCGTGAAGTGAGGGAAGAGCAGTTTTTTTTTTCAAAATTAAAATGTTGTGAATATTGCAAAAAACGTGGATAAATGTACAAAAATTGGGATTGAATTTTATTATATAGATCCCGAAATAACGGTAACAAAATCTTACGTTAAAGATACTATCATCATATCTGTATGCTTTTTCAATTTCTCAAATAAATATTCGATTAAAATCCGAAAATAATAAGTTCAGAACTTTTTCAAAATAAATATTCATTTACCACAATAAAAGTTTTCATGGCTTGGTTTTGTAAATCATAATTTAATCGGAGGATGTAATATCTGTCGCATAGTGTGTAAAATTTTATCCTCTAAGCTTCGTATTTACTCGTATAAATCATAATAACTTTTTGATGACACTGGCTTAAGATTTACATCATTCCTTTTTCAACTGTCGTATACTTTTTGCAAATATAAACTTTTTTCTTCTGTTTATAAAAATGAAAAACACCCAAAATACCTAGTAATACACTTTATAGTTATGCCAACGAGATTTTCTTGTTTATCGAAGTTTGTAGTATGCTTTAGTTACCTTATACCTGTGTGAATTTGGAAAAGAATATCCTTTCCCCTTCTCTTTTTTTTTCTTTTTTTACATTTTCGAGTTTTCGTGCTATTTTAACGCTTTGGGGGTGTTTCTCTAACAAAGACCAGTAGATTACTCTTGAGTGGAGAAAGAAAAAAGCTTGGGAAGCGCGGCAAAAGTTTATTAAAAGCTAATGTTTATGACGTGGGTTGGTTATGGTACATCCATAAAGCTTTCGTGTCGAGTAATGCGGAACCTCATCTTTTATTTCCGGCAGCATCATTCTGGTGGGGAAAAATAAAGCTTCTTCTTTTTTTTTTTCTTTCACTTTACGATTTTCTCAATTCAAATAACATTGTTCGTTGTCTTCAATGGTCAATGCGAGTAATTGTTTATAACTTCGTGATTGGGTCAGTAAATCGCATTTTTTAACACTTTTCATCAAAAGTTTATCAGTAAATAGGCAAAGCGTTTCTCAAAGTCCTTCAAATTGTTATCTAATTTTCTGCGGTCAGTTATCATGCCTGTAAACTTTGGAACTTAAATCTAACTTTCATTTTAATACGCAGTTGTTAGTTGCACTTCAAAAATAATCTATCCGTGCTTTGTTATGTCTTTTTATTTTTACTTTTTTTTTTCTACATCGGTGTGAACAATACGAAGGGTTATGCTCTCTAGGTTATAACGTTTTAGTCAATGTGGTTTAGTTTCAGGCGATTAGACAAACTACAAATTTGTTGGTGTATAAAATAAGTTATGTAGGGATAAAAGATACACCTAATGGGAGAGTGAAACAGCTCCTAGCTGTAGGTACAGATCATTAGGTTTATTCATAAAACTTCATTCGGGGACCACAGTTCGCAAAATACTACAAGGATCCAATCATAGACTATGAAGAAACGAACTGCGCTTTCCAAGTTCATACACATTAATAATTGAAAATATAATCTCCAACATCCAAGTATTTTCCCTATCGTTTTTTTGTTTTGGGATGAAATGATTTACAAACTTTTGACTCATTGAAATAATAAGTATGAAGGCATTAATTGACTCGTATGAGGTAAAGGGGTCGCACCCCTTGATGACAGTCGCCACCAAAAGGCTGGCTCATTATTCGTCTCTACGACATTAAACAAAATATGTACACAATTATACAACTGTATGTTCCTACCCATATGTACATATAGGTAAGATACAATGTTCGGACTATGACTAATCGATAGATAATGATTTCGGAGATGTCACAGACTGGTAGCAAATGTCGAACGTCTTTTCATATCAGATGACTAAATAAGAAATGACGTAATTTGATGATACAATCACATACGTTTATGTATGTATGTGTGTCTGTGTGCATGTGCCAATTTTCCTACATAAACTTATGAATTTAGCTACAAAATCACCAGTGTTTGCCTAAGATTTGGCTCTCCAATACATTAGTGTATAATGTGGCAGAACACGCGAAGCTGTTTATTACCTTCTTATGTTTATACTTCTTCATGACAAGGTATTCCACAAAGTACCTAATAGGTATAAAGATCAGAAATGAGAATAAAATTAGATCTATTAAAATGATTTAGACCACGTTTATACAGGGTGTTTACGGAATTAATGTCAAAACTACTGCCGGTAGTTGAGTAGGTTGATTAATATATTATTTGTGTTAGCGTAGTTGCATATTCAACTGCAGTTTTCAGAAAAGTTGACGAAAATGGAGAACAATGACGATTCATTGAGAAAATTGGTATTTTCTGCCGTTCCAACTGAAATAAATTGAAAAGTAATCGAGATAGAGACTGAAATTACTAATCCTTTTTGAAAGAATACATTTTTTTCAACATTCTCCATTCATAACATTGTGGTTTTCATTGACTTTTTTCCAATAATACATTGAAATGGCGCATTAGAATGACATTTTCAAAACGAATTTGTTAACAAAGTTGCTGCTGAGTATGCAATTATTCTAACATGTATGTACTCAACCCACTCTACCGCCATCATGTGTTTCGACGTTCATTCCGTGAATACTCATCAGATCTAGTTTTGATATTTAGATTAATTTTTTTACGTTGATCTAAAGTCATGTTTGCATTATTATTTCGATAATTTAAAACTTAAATTTCTATAGAGTTCTGTTTTCGTGTCTGAAACGAGGAACGATAATGCTGAATGAGGCAAAGAACTGACCAGGATGGGTACTGAGCTGATAGCGTGGACTGAAGATCGTACTAATGATCAACCCTTCAACTGGGAACTTATTAAATAGGTAACTAAATGTTAACCGCAGCTTCGCCTGCGCTACCATTTATTCGTTCTCTTTTAGTTATTTCTTTTCGTTCGTTTTCGCACCATAAATCACGAATTTTTGTGAAAATGGACAACTTTGCCTCTGGAGGCGTTAAAAACTTCGACGGTGGTTTCAAACATGCCTCAAAATAACGCAAATAAATACTGAAAATTTAATTTCGATCTGCCAAACGGTTCTGAAATTATGTGCGAACAAATATACTTACATTGAGTGCTTTTAATACATAGGTTGATAGATAGATGGATAGATAATGAAAACAATGGTGTCTAATGTGAATATAAAACATATAGTACGAAAATGAATAATTTTTACCATTGATTATGGATCAAGTGATGGATAACTATTCGTTTTCTTGAAAAGTTTTTCTTCAGTACGATTCATTGGTTTTTGGATGCTGAACTAGATATGATTAGGTGTCGATTCGAAATGTTTAGGGATCGTAGTAGATCTATAAGTACATTCCTTATTAAGTACAGAAGGGGCTGGAAGATGTTTGGGGCGCAGCATACGCAGGATAAAATTTTCAGTAATTCTGATAAATTTTCAGATGAAAAAGGAGAAAAAACGAGGTGAAAAAGCAACAGGCAGAAGCCCCTTTGTTCCCAAAAACAGCGCGTGGTTTATTGAAAAGCGTCAATATTCTAGATTTTTAGATTTCCAAAATTTTCGCTGGAATTGACGGATAATATGATGCCAGAAGTTTTTTGGTCAATTGAAATGAAGACTTGAAGAAAGTAAGAATAATTATGAAGTACGCATGTAATTTGGTTCACACGTTCGTTTCCAGTTTTCAGGTGGTTTCGAAAGTGGAGAAGACGTCAAATATTGGCAAATAATTTTTAAAATTTGAATTGAAGATGAATTCTGTGGGTTTAATAGGGCTACGAATTAAAAAATCCAAGAGAGAGATAATGGTACATGACTTTGAAAAGATTTTATGCTGAATAGGTAGTGGATATAGGGAGGAGATTGAATGGATTCTGTTGGAAACAGGAATATGGAAAACGATTTTTACAAAACTACGACAAACTGAGAACATCGAAATCCATTTTTTCCATTTCAAACGATACAGATATATTTTTTTTTTTTTCAAACTGTTGTGAACTATTTTACTTTTTATTGGTTTTAGAGTATATTGGAAAATACTATTCGAAAAACAGAAGTTATGGTAAGATAATTCAGTACGCTATGCCAACTTACGCAGCTTACATTTGTAGTGGAGGAGTTTACTCTGTTGGTTTAACGTCACAAGGACGAATAAAATATCTCGTTGTCACACACCTTAGCTCTCGCCTCGCTGCTAGACAACTGGTTGGCGTCGCCTCAACCCAGTATCTACAGTCATGTCGAGTCCTCTGCGCATCGCCAGTGCGCACAGGACTCGTGGCCACAGCCATGACACTGGGGGCGGTGTTCCTGAGTGGCCATCGGTGGCCACCTCCGAAGATTCTCCTGAAATCTAAAAAGATTAGACGAACATGTTTATATATAAAATGTTATTTTATTATTAGAAACAACAAACATAACAATTATAATATAAGGACATGTAAAAATAGGTATATACAGAAATAAGAAAATAGGAACAAATTTTTTCTTCTTATTCTGACGTTACGTCGTAACAATGACAAGGGAAAAAGAGACTTTCAGCGAAAGTTCTTTTCGATTGCCGGACGCTGCATCATTGAGGATGAGACGAGTTATTGGCCGTAGATCACAGATTCTGTAAAAGGAATAGTTGGGAATTAGCGAGTCGTATAGGCATCGACGATGCTTAAAGTAGTGCACTCTGCCACCTATTACCCGAAGCTGATTATAAAGCACATGACAGTAATAGTGGGTGCCAAAAAATCGTAGTTATACCGTTTTTAGGAGTATAGTGTCCAATTATGGTGTACCCCAAAGTCAGTAAATTGGCTTGTCAGTCCAGTCTATTTTTGTCATAATCAGGAGAGATCTATCGGAGGTACGATACTACGTATTGGGTTTATCTACGTCTCTGTCATCTAACTCCAATGGAGCCAAGAACTTGAGTGGTCTTGTAGATATTTGCTTGCTTGAGAATTCTATTTTTGCGTGACGCACTTGTCCATCACGAGATTTCTCTAAATCAATGATTTTAGCAAGTTTGTAAATGCCAGGTTTAGATGTGTAGTCCAAAACGTGTACTATATCGTTTACTTTCGGTACAAATGGTACCGTGCGCCCCGGATTGGATAGCGCAGTTCGTGGTCTATCTCTTAGATATAAGAGATATTGTCTCTTCCAAGTTAGCCAAAGGTTAGTTAGGTAATCTTGGTCGAGCTTCCAAATCTCCATAAGCTGTTTTGCTGTAGGAGTTGGGTCTTTGTTCGATTCATTAATCGGGTTACTTAGGTAACCTAAGTTTGCCCGCAGGAAATGTGCGGGTGTCAATGTCAACTGGTCTAGCTCATCCGGAGATGGGCATAGTGGCCTTCGGTTGATCATTGTTTGTATATCTTTCAAGCTTGCTTGAAAGGTATGTTTGTAGATTGACTGATGACCATGGACTTTATAGAACACTTGTTTTATAATGCCGATCAGTCTTTCATAAACTCCACCATACCATGGTGCTTTAGCTGGGATGAAGTGCCATTTAATGCCCCTTTCATCTGAGCTAGGGTTTATTTTACATTCTTCAGAGAACGTTTTCCAGTACTCTGGTAAGTATGTCGCAATTAGGTGAAATTGCGCTGCGTTATCAGATAGGATAACTTTTGGCGTGCCTTTATCTGCAAAAAACGTTAAGAACGCTGTCCAGATGTCCTCGGTTGTCAAATTTGACACTGAGAGTAAGTGTACTGCTCTCGTGGACAGGCACGTAAAGATCAACACTCAATTTTTAACGGGTGTTGTAGTTGGGGTTGCCAACTGTGCTTTCGTTTTTGGCAGGTATTTGTCAAATACCATGAACGGGCCAAATATGTCCACACCTGTGTAGGTGAATGGATTTACGAAAGGTACCAGACGAAAGTCTGGTAGAGCTGAAAAAGATGGTTGTTTAAACGGTCTTGTTTCAGCTTTTTTGCATAGCGTACATGACTTTTTTAGAATTTGAGGTAACACTTTTAGTGATTTTGGCACAAAATAGTGTCTTCTAAAGTCCGCTATGGTAAATTTCGTACCAGAGTGTACGTTTTTCAGATGCGTATGCATCAGAATTAATTTTGTTAAGTGAGACTTAGGATGCATCAGTATTGGTGATAGCATGTCTCTTGCGTACTCAATATCGGGTAGATAATTTACAGTACGTAATATCCCAGATGGATCAATCAGGATATGAAATTTTTCGTACAGTATGTACGGAGGGTGATTTCGTTTTTCTAATACTTCGAGTAGTTTTGCGAAGTATTTCTTTTGGTCAGCTCTGATGAAACAGAGTAGAGCAAAATGAAATGTGAAATCTAACGATGCATAAGGTGAAATTAATCTTTTCCTCCTTATTCGTTGTTTACTAAATCGTCGTACGGCTTCTATACATTGTAGAAGTGTGCGTACGAGTTTAGATAGAGTATTGTATTTCATTATATCTATGTTGAATGGAGTGTTCAACGGTAGATGTATGAAACTTTCGAAAGGTATTTCATCTTTCGGAATATAGCTTGATTTGATAGTTGTCAAATCAAGTGGCTGAGTTTGGTTCGGTGGATCAGCTATCCACTGCTGCGACAGAACTTCAGGTTCTGGTAGTGTCACTTCACATTGATCTGTATTTGGACCAATGAAGAAGTGTGGGATGAATCTTTTTGCAGATTTCATCTGCCTTAAATATTTGGCAGGATGACGTTTGTCAAAAATTGATTCGTCATCAAGTGTTATTGATACGGATTGTTTAGAAGTTGAAGATAAAACTTCTTTCATTGTATGAAATACAGGCGTATCTATTTTGGTCGGTTCATCTGGTAGACTTTCGATTATATTCAAATCGGTTTTTGGCCAAGATTTTTCATCTTGGGATAGCCAAGTTGGAGCGGACCACCAAAGTGATTCGGAGAGTTCGTGGATAGAGGAACCACGTGAGCCAATATCGGCTGGATTGTCCGTTGATGGGACATATCTATATTCGACAGGTTTTATACTTTTTATTTCGTCGACTCTATTTTTTAAGAATTGTGGATGGACTTTTCTTTCTAATAGCCATGTGAGAACACATTTGCTATCTGACCACAAGAATGTTGGTGCATTCTGTAAACCAAGCGGTTTACGTAGGGAACGTAGTCCACGTGCACCTATAAGTGCTGCAATCAATTCGAGTTTTGGAATTGTTATCGGTCGCATAGGTGTTACGTGTGATTTTCCTGTTACAAATCGTACTGCATGACAATTTGATTTAGTATTGCTAAATCTGATATATATTGCCATTGAGTACGCTACTTGTGATGCATCTACGAATACGTGTAGTTGGTAGGTATTCGGATTATAAGAGCCTAGATAGAATTGTCTAGGTATACAATAGTTTAGGCTATTGCTGAGATCAGTAATTATCTCAGTGGCTGTTGGTTCGAGATCGTCTGGGATTTTTTCGTCCCATTTCAATCCCTTGGACCAGAGTACTTTCATGAACATTCTCGACGGAACAAATGCTGGAGCAAACCAACCTAAAGGGTCATAAAATGATGATAATACCCTAAGGAATGTGCGTTTCGTCCATGGAGACGTAAACGGTTTTGGTTTTGGCATGTAAAGTACATCATGGTCCATATCCCAATATAGGCCAAGCACTTTTATGATTGGGTTGCTCAATGCGTGTTGTGGGTTAAGGTTTTTTCTTTGCTGTTTACAATTGGTGCCCCATTGGGCGAGTTCCATGGAGATATCATTGAATAATTTATTCGATT
This sequence comes from Ericerus pela, assembly GCA_011428145.1. Taxonomy (NCBI): domain Eukaryota; kingdom Metazoa; phylum Arthropoda; class Insecta; order Hemiptera; family Coccidae; genus Ericerus; species Ericerus pela. The sequence continues at coordinate 1,457,459 of WOFM01000597.1, read as the reverse complement.
TTATGTATAAATCTATAGCTTCTTCGTACGTTGGTACGGAAACGATTAAATTATCAACGTAAAATCGTTCTAAGAACTTGTCATGGAACTCCATGTCGACCAATCGGAAGTGATGTAATAGCAATGCTGCGAGTAAGAATGGTGCCGTTATGATTCCGAAGGGAACACGACAAAATCAAAATGTTACCAAATTATTATTGGTCAACGGATTGTTTGGATTCTTAATCCACAGGAAATGTGTGACATCTCTGTCATCAGGGTGCAATCCGATTTGATGAAACGCTTTTTTAATATCAGCGATTATTGCGTAAGGGTTCTTACGAAAGCTTACAAGCATTGCTATTAGATCAGCTAATAGTACTTTTCCTTTGTGCATGCAGTCATTTAATGACAAGTTAGACTTTTTAGTTTTGGCTGATCCATCAAAAACTACTCGAAGTGGAGTGCTTTTTGTTGGATCGTAGATACCCTTATGTGGTAAGTAGTGTACTACTTCCGCGGGTCTATCGTTTTTGATAGGTTCAATCATTTCTAAATCGATTAGTGAGGTAAAATACTGATCGCATCTTACAAAAAATTCTGGATTTTTCTGCAATTTGGGCAATTGCCTTTCTAATCGTTTGAATGCTAACTGTCTATTATTGACTAAGGGTGGTGGACTATATTTGTATAGCCACCTTATTTGGTAACGGTTGTTCACTAATTTTATATTTTTATAAAATAAGTGCAATGCTTCAGTTTCGGCATCGTCCTCAACGAGGTTTTTGGTTTCAATACCTAGGGTATCCAATTTCCAAAAATTTTCGATACTTTCAGGTGATGTGAAAAATGATGGTTCGAATGCGTCACATTCGGTTGGTTTTCCTAAGAATCCTCCTAACATTTTTCCGAAATCTGTTTCGATTAAGGTTAGGGTTGGTGATAACTGCTTAATGTGCTTTATAAACGACCACATGTAATTGTTACCAACTAGTAAATGTATCGTAGATTCTCGGTCCAAGCCAGAAAAGTCGATATTGGAATATCGTGGGTAACGGTTTTTAAATTCTTCAAAATCAAATTCGGATAGGTTATTTGCGATGTGTGGAACCGTATTGGCTTCCATTTGAACCTTAGTTCCATCGCGTTTGAATAATTCAAATTTTACAATTTGTGTACAAATTTGTTTTGATGTTTGTCCAGCTAGGCCTCGAAATTTGATTATTTCTGCAAACTCAAAAAAATTTTCTCTGAGGTGTTTGTAGGCATATGTGTAGAACATATAGCTACGTTTGCTTCCACAATCAAAAAAACTGTTAATTTTCACTCGTTCTTTGGCATTTGGAGCGAGAATGTACGATGAAAACGTTAAGAAATGAGCGTCATTATCTTTAGTAGTAAAAAATGATAGGCACTCACTTAACACTGGAACTGCGGACACGGAACTCAGGTTCTCATCCTCTTGGCGTTGCTGCGCAACGAGACTACCGATTTCTTCTTCGGAAGCTGCAGTCGTCTGTAATTGTACAGTTTGTTTAGGATCGAGTACAGGTAATTTTTGTTTCTGTTTATCAAACAGGTTACCTGGTGGCAAGTATTGCTTGCAGTCCTTCAACTGCTCGATCCATGTGGCCACTTTGCCCTCCATGATCGGATAATCAATCACAGGGCATAAGTTCGAATGGTGTTCGCTACTTCCGCATTATAACCATCGACAGTTTGCGGGTGGTAGCGCTTTGCAGTACCTGGTACTGGTATGCGATGTTGCGCATCTCTGGCATTACCGATAGCGGTCATAGTGTGCGCGCTGGGACTCCAACGTACTCTTTTTTCTGCACAGGTGAGCGTGATGGTCACCTTTGCAGAAAATACAGGGTGTGTTTGGAGTGAGTGGCGTACGCACCGTTGACGCTGGGATGCGTTGGCCGGATGGGAGCTGGACCCATAAGATCCCCACTGCATCTGTGGTAGATAGAGATTCATTAGTATCCCTATATTTTGTGTGATTCGAACGTGGTGCTGGTCGCTTTCGAGGATTGGATTTATTCTGTCCTCTTTCGTTCGGTTTCTTTTCTGAAGAAATTATCGCAAAATTTCTCCTGCCTTTAGGTTGAGAGGAATTTTTATTTTGTGGGGGTGTATTATGTTTATCGACCTTTTTTGGTACAGAGGTACAGATAGGCTCCGATAATTCCCTAATTTTAATGAACGATCTAACCGCTTCGAACAAATGTTTAACATTGCGTTCGCTACTTTTTAAAGTATTTTGGTATGATTGGGGAGGAAATTTTTTAATTACTATATTGAATAGTTGCTCCTCATCGATTACTTTCGCAAGTAAGCGATACCTGTCTACCATAATGGTAAGGGTGTCTAACGTGTCTAAGATTGACGTTGTATCGTTAGTGGTTGTTGTGTATGCGGTTATTTTTAGCCACATTTCAGCTCAAATCTTGGATTTGTCCCCATACCTACTATCTAGGAATTTTAGGCGTTGGATGTAGCCAACGTTATCTGGGGAAAAATGACTTATTTTCTCTACCAAGAATTTAGGTAGGGCCCCTTGCAGTAGGTTGATTTTTTGTGGAATTGCGATATCTTTTCGTTTATTAACGTAATTGTTAAATCCGTTAATAAACCCAGGATAGCCTAGAATATCGCCATCCCACTTTTCTAAATAGAATTTAGGAGGTTTGAGGTTTGCAAACCCGGCATCAACTTGATCTTTTGGATCATGTTCCCAACATTTCGAAATATAGTTTTCGGATGGTGGTTTTTCGATGGAGTTTGAGTCCATCGTTACTGCTAGGGGTGTTTCATTTTCTATCGGGTTTTGCGATAGCTCGCGACACGACGTGTCGAATGTTTGAGAATTAGTTTGAGATAAAGAGGGTTGGTGGGAACATTGCCTTTTGGGGCTTGGTTCACCCTCATTTAATTCAGGAAACGTTATATTGTCGAATGAATTTGAATTTTCATTACCTGTCACCATTCCTGGCTGGCCCCATTCTCCCCTTACCAGGGCTTGTTGCTCCGCAGCCGCTGGTGGTAGTGGTGGTGGCGAACGTTTGCGTTCTTTGGTGGCATGCGGGAGGTACTGGTTTACAAATTCCGCTGCTTGGACACCTAAGTCTTCATGTACCTTAGCAGAGAGCTCGCGGACTTTTTTCTGCGAGGAGGTCAACACCTTGCGAGTGTTGGCCTCCTTACGCAGAGTGTCCCCCAGCTCCCTCGCTAGCTCTAGAGCCCTAGCGTCCCAGCGTTCCTGTTCCTCCCAGCGACGCTTCTCAGTAGCGTCTTCCCGTACCTCCGGTACGAATGGTGATTGGTAATGCGACTGATGCTGCTGGACGTTTGATTTTATCGTCGATTGCAGAACCAGCAGTTTTCGCTTAACCTGTCTGGCCCTGCGCAAGGTTTCTCTTGCGAGGCCTCGAGGTATGTATTCGAGGTCCCTTATGGTGGCCTCAATTGCACTGTCTTCATTGGACAGTGCATTTATTTTGTACTGCGGTACGTGGGGTCGCTCGAGTTTTCTGTCGAGCGATTTTGCGTATTCTTCCGCGTCTTCAAGTACCGCGACAAATTGTTCTCGTTCATCGTCACTATCGGTGATGTCGCTCGTTCCGTGCGTGGACGCTCGGCTTCTGGGCTGTACGTCCATTCGTACAGGTGTTGTCGGGTGACCCGGTGATGGCTGTGTACCCGGCAGTATTGCCGCCGCTCTTCGTAGCTCTTCAATTTCGATTTCATCGGCCCAGCGCGGTTGTGGCGCTGGGGTTGCGTCTTGCTGATGTAACGTTGACGCTTCGGTGTGTTCCTCCTCTTCCATCAATAAAGATTCAGGGTCGAAGAGGACATCGATTTCGTCACTACGCGACGTGCTTTTTTCTTGAATACTCATGTTCTAAGAACAGACCGAGAATGAGAAAAAAATTTATTTATTCGCATTAGCAGGATTGCTTATTTTTTGTTACAAATTTCTACCATATATCATGTGTCTTTGTTGAAAAAACCAGAAATCGGGCATGACCCGTAGGCGAAAACATGGTTTTCGAGTTTTGCGAAAAAGATGTTTTCGAAATTTTTTCCAAGTTTTTAGAAAAAATGAAAAATCGGGCATGACCCGTGGGCGAAAACATCGTTTTCGAGTTTTGCGAAAAAGATGTTTTCGAAATTTTTTCTAAGTTTTTTAGAAAAAACGAAAAATTGGGCATGACCCGTGGGCGAAAACATCGTTTTCGAATTATTACAAACGAATAACATTATTCGAATTCAGTTTGAAGTCCCAGGTTCTATTATCCAAAAATTATTTTGGCGTGACCCTGGGGCGACAAACCGATTTCGATTCGTAATTAAATTACGCACATATTAACTAAATATTTTTGCTAAGATCGATATGCGATCTTAGCTGGTTATAAATTTGCGGACTGGCTATTGTAATTACGAAATTTGGTAACACTACAATAGGAATTAATTTTTAGAGTCCACATACCTATAATTTAGGCTCGTAACAATGGGTTACGAATGCATATTTAAAATATGGAGGCACTTTAGAAGATTTACTAAAGATTAAAAATTTTTGTAAGTGTACTTACGGTTTACTTGTGAATAAGTGGCTGCACCTTTCGGAAACTACACCACTACACTCCGGGGGGAATGAATTTCACAAATCGCGTAATTAATTACGAAAAAATTGGTTAGAAATAACCAATATTGAAAATCAATTGTAAAATTGTAAAAAAAAACACTATCAGTTGCGAAAACACACAATTAACTCGATCAAAATTTGACAAGAAGTGATTGTGATCGTGAATCTATTCGTACATCCTGGGTACGTCGTGTTAAACACGCTGATGTCGCTGCTGCTGCAGCGTGATGCATATATTACGTTTGTGTGCGTAATTGCGTAAAGGATTACGATCCTTTTTGCGTATGTGTGTGTATTCACACAAAAAATTCATACGATCTTCAACCATCCATTGGCTGGTGATAGCCGATTGGTTGAATCAAATCTTTTGTTTTCAACACGATCGTTGCATTTCTTCAGAAATTCGATCGAAAAAGATGGTATTTGTGTCTCTTTTCTGTAACGTTTTTTGAAACGCGTGAGTGCGAGAGAGATAGGGATAGCAATATATTTTTCTCCATCTCTCTTGTTTCGAAGGACGGATGTACCATATGCGCTAACACTTAGCGATGTTTTTTGTATTTGATACAGCCTAAATATTTTTAGGACGAATTTTTGAATTCGATATATATTATTCGTGGAATAATATACGTAATAATGGCGCTGGGGGCGGCGGAAAAATAATTGTGAATTATTTTTTTTTCGTCAGCCTTGTATTAGTGGCAATTACGAAGGTCATTTCTATACTAATTAACAATTAGGAAATGAATTACTATACGGAGTATAGGGATATATAACTGAATTGAAGTTCAGTCTCGTGTTAAGTCAAACTGTTTAGGTTTGGGATTAACTGTTAGGTTAATTCTTAACGAGACTGTTAAGTGCGTACTACATACGGATGAGAGTCATTGACTAGTGGAAGCGTGTGGGTTCGAAATTATATTTCGGTTTTCGAAATTGGATTTCGATGTTCGAAATTAATATTCGATTTTCGAAACCAGGTTTCGATGTGCGAAATTAATTTTCGATTTTTTGAAACTAGGTTTCGATTTGCGAAATTAAATTTCGGTAGTAACGAATTATCGAATTCGAGGTCCAGTGAAAAACACTGTGCTCCTGCTACCATGTAGTGGAGGAGTTTACTCTGTTGGTTTAACGTCACAAGGACGAATAAAATATCTCGTTGTCACACACCTTAGCTCTCGCCTCGCTGCTAGACAACTGGTTGGCGTTGCCTCAACCCAGTATCTACAGTCATGTCGAGTCCTCTGCGCATCGCCAGTGCGCACAGGACTCGTGGCCACAGCCATGACAACATTCTGCTCACTATGTTTCTAGACTGAGTTGGTTTGAAATAACTGAGTATTTTGTGTTAGGTTTTGAGGAGCAAACTTTTTACGTGGTACTATTATCTTTTTTCTCCCAAATCATTTGGAATAATATTTTTACCCTCCACCAACGATTTTGTCAGAAGAGAACAGCGTAGACTATCGATTTCATATTTTTTGTTGCCTGTAAAAAAAGTCTGTTAACATTTATTTTTCCTGTCGTCTACGTTTAGCCGATTGTCGTTTTACGATGTCATATTTTTTCAATGGCAAGATAACTTAAATCTTACCTTGCTCTAGTCTTTTTACATTTTTATTTCAGTTCTTTCCTATATGTTAATCGAATTGCAATATTCTTACTAATACTGGTTTTTGTTTTCTTTATTTTGCGAGAAAAAACATTTTTAGTAGAAATTATATGTCTATGTGGAGCCGACTATAATTTATTGGAAATATAATACAGTTATGTAGTTAATTTCTATTTAGTTAAAAAAGTAATTTAAGTGCGTTTGAAATTTTTAACATTTGATGAAAAATTATTTTAAATGAAAGAAGTAAGTTCTTCAAACACTGGAATTGGCCATGTAGTTTCAGAAGGAATTTTTCAAAATTATTTGTCAAGTCCTAGAGATTAGCTATGGAAAAAATTTTTGATGTGTAAACATTGTAGCACTCGTCTACAGTAGAGGTTAAATGAGAATTACCATGGTCAGATTTGCATAACTCGTAACTCTTGTAATTTTAACTCTCATTTGTGTGTTACGTGACGAGTAGGTGTGTGATTATGTGTATGTGCAACGCGCACACTCACTACCACACTATTATGTTTACACATCAATCCTTCATGACTCATCCCAGTGGAACTCGCGCTCCTTTTTGTAATGAAATTTTTTCCTATTTTCGTGAGTAGGATATTATACATACTTACCTACTTATTTAACACGAATTTTTCACAGAAATTATTCAACAGTGAGTAAACGAAATTTTCAAAAATGAATTAAGCTATTCAGATTCTTATGTGAATTTTTCCTCACTTGGAGAAATTATTGTCGTAAAAAATATTTCAATAAAATGTTTAAAAGCTTCAAATGATGTTAATTCAGCGAATGCACTCAAGATGTGGTGTACAGCAGTGAGTTGACTCCAATTTGAGAGTTAACTCTAGTATGAGAATTGACTCTAATCCGTGAATTGACTTGTCAGTTCCTTTGGGCTAAACCATGTGCATGTCTAACTCACCGCCTTACATTTAATTATAAATCTAATAAAGAAAAAAAAAACTTTCAGTTGATAAATTTAATTGGGCAAATAAGCGCAAAATATTCCACGAGTTTATTCCTTTTTTTTTCTCTCTCTCACCTGGAGACTGGATAATATTGGATTTAAAATAACTTCTGAGGTCCACAGAATTCTATAAAAATAAGCGATTGTATTGTGCGATAATTTATTAGCCTATTCAGAAATAATATGGGTCTATCCTTTATCATTCAAGCAAACTAGGTTTCATGTAGAAATTTGTTTTTTTCCATCTTTTGAAAAGTAAAAGGCGGAAAGATTGTGAGCTAAAAACGTGGAGTCACGAACCATTATGATAATATTATTTTTAGTGATTTCTCACTTATAGTATAATTTTGTTGTTTTTCTACGTGGTATGAGCAACAATGACCTTTTTTTCCCCAGAATTTGGAAGTTTTCTGATGATTATTAATGACGGTGAATAATTTCTGCGGTAGGTAATGGTCTCCGAACGTACCATATTATTTTATTATAGTCTAATATGTCAGAGAATCAATATAATTAAGCCAACTGAAAACCATCATTTTCGTTTGGATTTTTGACTATCCGACTAAAAGGTCGGGTATTTAACTACAAATTAATCCACTAACTTATCAAAAAATTCACGATTTTCCTCAGTCTTACAAATTTATGATTTTTTCGTGTCAGTATCCCCTTTGAAAAGTCTCAATTTCATGGAGAAAATTAATAATATACCAACTCGGGGATTGGCATTATCCCTTAGAATTTATTAAATTTTTATAAGATTGTTACAGGCCTATGTAATGCCAATTGGCTCTGCTACACTTACTTATAGTGCTTCAAAATCTTTAAAAAAATATACATTTCTGTTTGAATACTCAATTAATTTTTCGGTTAAAAAAGTACTCATATGGCTGAATTTTGAGCAAGGTATATTTTGTAGGAGAAGTGAGTAAAACATATTTCAAGCGAGAAAATCTGTTACTCATCAAGTCTTTGATATAGGTAGAAAAGAATAAGTTACTATGGATTGTTGCACTGTTACAAAGGTGTTGTAAAGGTATGTTGTTATTAATTTTTTTGAAATCTCTTTTGTTTCTTATGTAATGCACTGAAACTTGACCAAAATTCTATCAACGAAACTCTGTACGCATCGGTATCTCATTATCTTTGACAAAATCGCTTACACGTACAAGTCCTCAAAACGTAAGCACTAATACTTATCTGGATTTCTTCAACAACCATCAAACAACGTCAATGCGTTGTTTATCAAATTTAGAAAGGGCAACAAGTGAACCATAAACTAATTTCGATATCGGAAAGGATTAAAGTATCCTTTTCAAAGCGTCGTATGACAACGGTTGCATTGTTTTCGACTGCTGAGCTTCTTACGGCTGTTTAGAATTCGTGATAATAATATACGTGTATATACGCCATCAACAAAAGCAGAAGTCGAGAGGTTGGTTCTTCAGAGGGTTCACTATTCAATGCGCCGCAAACGCAGCTTCCTCATTTCGGGACTTTTTCAAACCGCCGCCATTGTTTTTTATGGGTTTGGTGGAATTCGTGAAAAATAATCGTTACAAAATATATGGAATAAGGAATTTACGCCCAGACAAACGTCACATCTGAACGAAAATTGTACCTTCTAACTTTGTAGATATACCTACCTTTATCAAACTTCGTTTAGTGAAGGCTGCACCCTAGGCCGGTTTCAAGGGGGAGATTTGGGGTGTAATCCCCACAGCGCCAAAAAAAAGATAAATTTAAAACATAAATATTCGATTATTCAAATTTTACGTCTATGAAACATGTAGAAAATTTTCAAACCCTCCCAGAAAAATTCATGAATATTGTAACATATATTTTTGTCTATTTTTAGAAATGACGAACATATTCGTCCACACATTTTCGAACACCAAAAACGTAGATATTTATCAACAATAATCATCCTATAACTCTTTATAAACAACCACTAAATTACCCGTATTCAATTTTATGAATATAGATATACTACCTGTATATTCATGACCTACTTGTGCCTGTCCCTCAAGTACTCGACGAGTCAGCACAACCCTATAATAACAACACCCTACCTCACTTAACCTATCTGACACGTACATTTTCATACCCTGAACGAGTATATAACCCCTTGATTCAGTGGAAAAAGACACAGTTCCTCGACAGCTACTTCTAAGTACCTGGAACCTCTCTAGTAGAAGTCTCTGGTGAACAGATAGTTTTGCTTGTTGAATTGTGATTATATATGTATAAATATTAATGTATTTTTATGTACTGTGATGTACGAATTATTATTTTATTAAATGTGTAAACTCACTCGTGTTTTTTAAAATATTATTGAGTCTCTAACTTATGTTAAGGTCCACTATAGTTTGTGGATGATAAACTTGAATTTATTCTAGAAGTATTACTGCTTTTAAAGTACGTGATATTTTGTGTATGGTGTAACACTGAAAGTGGTTCTAACTAGGTACTTTACCACCTCTTTTGGCCGTTACAAATATTATAAAATGTAATTCAATCCCCCTAAGAAGAAATCCTGAAGCCTGGTCTGGGTGCACTAATTTTAGTCGGACAGCTCAAGGAACAAAATATGAACGATTTCTTGAAGGTTTTTTATTTATAATTTAAAAAACGAATAGTTTTTCAACATAAGTAACTTATGTTATTTTTATCTTAAATTTCATAGGACATTAATTGAAAAGAAATTGAATGTCAGATATTAGTCCAATCAAGAGAGCATTTTATTCAGACAAATTAGAATAGTTTTGATTTCTTTATTAATTAGTCAATTTAGGAGTCTAAAATAACATACTATAAGTTACATTATTTCCCTCTGTGAGCGTCCATAGATATGGTGGTGAGTATGCCCTCAAAACGATTTTTAACATTTATCTCAATAAATATTGATTTTTTCAAAATCATTGTACAGTATGAAAATGTTTAGCACTAAATTTCACCTGAAAAAGGTCACATAATTTTAGTCATTTGACATCCTCCTTCTCTGCAAAATAAACGCAAAAGATTGTCCCTTTTCATTGAGCACTGAAACCATAACTAGGTACAGTTGCTATATTGACAAAATAACTTCAAGTCATATCGACACAATATTCACGATGCATTCCTTTTTACATGTGAGTCAGAATAGGGATCTAAGAAGGCAGGTAGGTATTTGGTTCAGGGTCCGCGGTAAAATAAAACGCCCATCCTGGTCTCGAGAAAACTTAAAAACTGGAGAAAAACTGAAATGAAGAAAAATGTACAAGCAGCTATTTCTCTTTTTTTTTCCTTACAATTATTCATTTAAGTTAATGAAACACAAAAAAAAAAAAAGTGTGGCTTTATATCTCCTTAATCAATTTTGACACCCTTACACAAATAATGTACTTATCGGTATTGGATTATTATAAGTTGAATTTTTTTCAGTGCTCAATTAAAAAGTACTATATTTTATTTCGTGCTCATTTAGCAGAGGAGGGGACATCAGACGTCTAAAATGAATATGAATTGTTTTGTCAAAAATTTGAGGCCGAACATTTCTTTAGGTATCTACTGAACTACTTTTTCTGAAAAATCAAAATTTGTTGAGACAAACGTGGGAGGTATATTTACCCCCATACCTGCGGACGCTCACAGCGAGGACGACCAATCATTGAAAGACTCAAAACTATTCTAATTTATCCGAATAAAAGTTTTTTTATGGGTAATCGTTTGACCGAATTAATATTTTCATTAATTTACACGTCAAATTCATAGTTTATAATATCTTCCAGTGTAATTCTGACATCCTATGATGGAGTTATAAATGAAAGGTGGTAATAAAACATGATAAATATCAATTATTTACGGTCAAATGAGATGAGAATGAACAATTTTTGATATATTTTGTTCGATAACTTTTTTTAATGGGTGAGGTATAAATTTTCAGGAAGACTTTCTCGTCACATTTACGCTCCTTTACCATTTTGTTCTTTTGAAATTTTTTTTAACTTCTATAGAACGAACTTATAAGTCGCGACAAAAAATAGGTCATTCAATCTCACCCTGAATTTGAAATGAGACTGAATGCACTTATTTTTTTCAATTGAAGTGCATTCAGAATTAGTCCAAAAATATTTCTACCACATTTTATCAAAACTGATCAAGTCATATCTTGAGATGTGATACAAAAGCAACTCAAAACGTATTATAAATTTTTTTAAAAAACAATAAAATTCCTGAAAAATTGAGAAAACGTAAGCTGTTGAAACGAGTAATAAACGGGTGAATTTTAATATCAAAAAGCTATATGGTTTCATTGCTCGCACACCACTTCTCTCGGACTTTCTTATTCTTAATAAATAAGGTTTTCTACAAGTTACACAATACCTACCACTCCTCAATATAATTTTCAGTAGGTGATGCATTTTTTTTAGAGTTTCAATGTTTGATGGATGGGTTACAAAATCTATGCACAAGAGGAAGAACAGTGAGGGGTTCACGAGCACAACTTCTGATGAGCAATAGTACATTGCTATTTGCTCCAATTAAACAGCCCAAAGAGTAAACGTGGAAATTCACGGGCTCGTGAACAAACAAATTATCCATTTGTGTTCATTGCACGCACCCTCTAGACGCAATAAGAAAGCTCAGCTTTCGTTATATGATGTCACATGTTGCTATAAGTACAGACTACCTTAAAGTGTGCACGATGAAGAGTGTGCGATCAAATAAGGAAATACAAAGGACACGAAACATGCCATAGCAATTCGAGTGGACTTTTGATTATAGAAGCGATTTTTCGCGACTGTATATTTGTTTACACTCAGACAGACTACTAGTGAAGTTGTCTACTCTGAAGGTTAGCTTTTCTATTATGAGTGAATGCGAATAGCCTTGTGAAGGTTGATCTCCCCTTACAAGGAAGAATCTATGAAGTACAAACATCACATTATATTGTTACAAATTATGGTTTCTAATTCACCTTTTCAATTTTTCGCTTCAAAGTTTATTTCAGTGACATTTATCTTAATAACTTCAATCCTAAATTTCCAAATTTCTCATTCAAAAAAGTGTCAAAAAGGGTTCAGTCTCCCACATGAAGAAACTCAGTCTCACCCCATTTGACATAAGGTACCTACTGTTGAAAAAGAATTTGCTTAAAATATAGAATAAACTTTTTACCATTCAGCTTGAAAAGATTCAGTATAGCCTTATGTTTAGATTTCTCTTTCGAGAAAATTATCTCTATCAAAAGTATGTTTTGGTAAAATAAATTTTTCCCAAAATATTTTGTTGAAAGAAACGTTCTGAATAACCACCTTACCTCCACGGTTCAGCAAAATTAACCAGTTCAACTAAATAGGTAGCCTAAACCTCAACTAGATACTTATTATTTGAACAATAAAGACTCAGTACTTTCTAAAGCTTTTTTTGTACCCATATATATATATATATATATTTATTTATTTATTATAATGATATAGTATATATATACCATAGTTTTCAAATTTTTAAACTAAGTCTGATATGCAGGGAACATGAATTATTGTAAACATATTAACTTGAATTAACTAGAGAGCAAGAAGGCAGTAATCATGGCCACATGGATAAGACTGATGATTTTTCCTGCTTGATCTCATGTAGGTATGCCAGGTTCAAATCCCAGTGGCAAGGCAACACCTACATGTTGGTGATCTCCAACTTTTAAGAACACATATTCTCCTGATAAAGTAAAAATTGTGTTTAAAAGTGCACCAGAGCTTAAATGTACACCACAAGGCGGATAACAAAATTTAAATAAAAATTAAATATGTCTGTGTGCATGAATAATGTGCACAAATAGCGTGCATGATCTGCCTAAAATGTTTATGTTAATTCATAAATGAAGTGAAGTAAATATACACCATCTGTCGGTATGGCAATGAAGCAAAAAGTACAATGTACCTCACCCTCCTCCAGCACTTAAATCAATGAAGGTAAATCACTGTTGAAAACAGATTCATGCAACTTGACAACATCGTAGTATCTATAACAATATGTCCTAAAGCTCTCCTATGCTCCGCATGTCTCCTCACTTTGCTCCCTCTATATCATTGCCAACAACTACAGTTAATGTATCATCCGTTCAACTTGATCAAACTAGGGGAAAGTGCTGTAGGGAATTTTTATCATCGCAAACATATCAATCTGAATCAACTAGATAGCAAGTAGGCAGCAACTAGTTATTCCTACTTGATCGTATGCAGATGTGCCATGAGCTCTGTTTGATAGGACTACACCAACTTACACCAACCTACATCAGGTGGGCGATTTCACAAATGTGGGAATGTTATATGACTTTTCGCCAAGTTTTACTTGAATATTAGAGGAATATCCCTACGGGTGTAGGTTCGTGTAAGTTAGTGTAATCCTATCAAACAGAGCTATGGTCAAATTCCAGTGGCAGCAATACCTACGTTACACTTTTTAGGCCCCTAATTTTTTTTTTTCAGAAAACTTACTTCGAAATTTGAAGCAAAAGAACTAAAAGTTTTTCACAGGTTTCTAAATTAAGCAGACCCAATGAACAACTATCTTTTAGTATTAAGTTATAAAGTTGACATTTGAAGGTGTTTTTGTTTATTTTTATTGTTTTTACCACATTGCAGGAGACACGATCCTATTTTGGTTTTGCTTCGACTACCTTTCGGATCTCGTATACGCATTAGATATACTAATAAGCTTTCGCATTGGTTACCAAGATGACGGAGTTTTGCAGACGGACACCGTCAAACTTCGAAATCACTACATGAATTCGACCAACTTTTACGTTGATTGCCTGTGCCTGTTACCGTTAGACTTTCTGTACCTGTCCATCGGCTTCAATTCTGTGTTAAGGCTGTTTCGTCTCGTCAAGGTGTACCGTTTCTGGATGTTCATGGATCGGACGGAACGCCACACGAATTATCCTAATTTATTTCGTTCGTTGAATCTGCTCCATTATCTGCTGGTGACGTTTCACTGGAACGGCTGTCTTTACCATATAATATATAAGAATAATAATTTCGGAAGCAAGAATTGGGTGTACACGGACACCGAATCGAGTGACGTGCTAAAACAATACTTGCAGAGTTACTACTGGTGCACGTTGGCACTGACGACCATCGGTGACCTACCAAAGCCACGCAGCAATTTCGAGTATGGATTTGTGATAATGCAGCTGTTGTTCGGATTACTGCTCTTTGCTACGGTTTTGGGCCACGTTGCCAGCATCGTAGTCAGCGTCAGCGCATCCAAAAAGGAGTTTCAAGGTAAGAATTAGTTTAGTGCCCATCAGCTATCTTACACGCTGCTTATACTATAGTATTCACGATAGGTAGTAAAAAAAAAGAAACTATAAGTATCTATCGCTAATTAAAAATTTTCAGAGATCATAAAGAAATAAACAGTTGAGTGAAGAAGGAATGATAGGATAAGTGGAGGGACGTAGAAACGAGCCCCTTATCATACACAATTTTATGAGATCAAACCATGTAATTAAAGTTATCGAATGCGATTGTAGGAGAATCAGTGCTTGTAGAAAGCTAAAATTTTGAAGAAACATTAACATATGTTTGTTAAAAATTCTGTGAAAATTTCGCTGAAATTGTATCATTGGTTGAAATTCTGAAGGGATTATGTGAATTAAATTATGGATACAAAATGGCATATTACCATACTTGTGTCTATAAAACTCTGTTATACGTAGGTTATCTCATGAGATGGAAAATGAAAAGATTCGGATTCTAAAAAACTTTTAAAACAACTTAAAACCAAGTGTAGAAAGAATATTAATTTTTACCTCATGAATTGTGAATGTTTGACATCACTATACGATGAGCATACAATCCGTTAATTATTTCACAAAATTATTTCCATGGTATTATTTCGCCAGCTATCTCCTCGTTGCGCATGTGCCACTACCCACACAGCCACACACAGTCATGAAAAAAAATGTTCAATGTCTCCTCCAAAACAACGAATTCTACAGTGTTATTAGAAATTCAGGGCTGGCACTTTGGTCGCGGAGTGGCACTTCTGGGCTTTTGTTCTCATAAACAAGACTAAAATAAAAGAAGAGATATCTGAGTTAGTTGAGAAAAAAGATAATAAGTGGTCAACAGTAAATCGGTAATTTAAATAATAATAAATCCGAAGTATAATTTATCCGAAAAAATATAGTCTATGTACGATCATATTAACTGAAATTTCATAATAAACTTATTTTCACTAATCGATAATGAAGAAGAAAAAAAAATTTTCGATATAAATACTTATTAAAATCATGAATAATATAAAATTCTCGATAAATGAAATATTTGTTGCAACAGAAATAAAATAAAGAAAATAATATTATGTGCAAAGAAAGACTTCATTTCATTTAATACGTATATAGGTACGAAAATAGAAAAAGCAGGAAAATTTGGTTGCGCACACTATTAGTACCTACATAAATAAGTGATAATTTAAAAAAGGAAAAAACTAATGGTTTCCTTCTTTTGTGTTAGAGAAGGCAGACATAAATCAATTCACAAATTAGAAATGCCCCAAAAATTTTCCCCTACTATTTATTATAAACAAGTCAGCTGGATTCAAGGAAAGATGTTGACTTGTTAATATTATTCATAACTTAGGCAAAGAGAAAAAAAATAAAGTGAAAATAAAATGATGTACTTAGGTACATAAAATAAATTTTCTGATTTTAAAACAAGAAAACTACTATCCCTAATCAGTAAAGCAAGGATAATACAGCAATTTAACGAGTAGGCAAAATAAACGAAAAAGTATCCTTGAAAACTGTGTCCATATCTCCATTAAAATTTGACTTCATGACAAACCTTTTTTAATCGACCACTGTTTTGTAATGGCTTCAGCTTCGTGAATGCTATGAGCACTTCTTCCATATCGAGTAAAACAAAATCTCTAAGGCTTATGGTTTTGCATCGAATCGGTCGAATTTTTTCCCACCAACACATTGGGAAAAAACAACAATATAACGAAGAAAAAAACCTACCAAGTTATCAACCTTTAAATATACGGAGTGTAGCGTAGGTTGTTGAGAAGGTTATCAAAATGGTTGACTGTTGGTTGAGTGTTGTAACAATAAATCCTGTGTCGGTAACGAACTGAAATTTATTTCACACGGACGTTACGAACCATAAATACATCGTTGCTTACATCGTTTTTCGACAAAGTTCAAATTTTGCAAGCTCATTAAAGATTTACTCGAAGTGAAAATTGGAAGAAACATTGTAACACATGAAAGATATTGCTGTAGCGAGTAAATCATGAAGGCAGCGAAAAAACTGACTCGTAATCTTTCGGAAATTAAGTTGTTGTTGAAAATAACAAAACTGGATTAAAACGAAACAATTACTCGCGTTAATTATAAATCGAATATCATCAAAATTGGGCAGACTTTTGATAAAACTGAAGAACTGAACTAAAAGATACTCGGAGAAACTTTTTAAAAGGTGGAAAAAATTTCTATGGAATTTCTAGTAAATTAAACTGATTCCTCGTTAGTAGCTGTGCCTCGTATGGATCACTTTTGTAAGTGAATGAATAATGTAAACAAAAAATTTTCAAAGCAATAGACCTATGTACTGTGCTATATAATTAGATACCTACTAGTATTTTTACTAACCATATAGGTACTCAAAGTATAATTGTAAGAACCGTTTTTCTCCGACGTTATTTTCACAGGGTTAGTGGTAGCTACTTCTAAAACTCTTTACCTTCAGGTATGCTTATGTCGTGATGATGATAAAGAGCCTCAATTTTTATTTTTTTCGTTATCATCAATCACTCATATCTTTAGAATATAATGTATAGTAAGTTAATACGTATAAATAATACGAATGGAAAAATTCAAAATGGCGGCTGATTATGATCATCAGGACATGTGTTTACTCGGGTGTAAAGTGTCTTACGCTAGTCCTACCAAAGGAAAAGTAACAAATTTACAAAACATTCGTGTTTTTATAATGAGGTGTTTGTGCAATTTTTCTCTTCTGCCTTCTTGTTCAGTGTTTAAGATAGACATCTGAAATTAAATTCCAGCTGTTTAAATGAAAATAAAAATAGAAGTCGATTTTTGTGTACCAGTATCGTTTTATACAGTAAGATCCCGTGGACTATTTCTGGAGAGCTTAACATTGATATATTATATTATCAAAATATACATAATATTGGGGTTTCCAAACTAGTAGCTTTCTTATGAGATTGTGAAATCAATCTAGGAGAGCAGCAGGTGAACCACCCTTCAAGTTAAACACCTATGCATGTTTTAATGATACTCGTATAGCTTTTATTAAAAAAAATTGTGATACACTGAAGCCAGAAGGGAATGAGAGAGGTAATGAGGAACTAGAGGAACACAATGTTGTTGAACGATGTACAAGGTGTTATTGGTGTCAAGTGTTAGGTACCTACCATCCAAAGAATATTGGCAAACACTGACCTAATGAATAAAAGTTTTCTACCCAAATTAAACGAAAAATAATTCGATTAATTCGTACGAATGTGCCTACGGATGTTTTTTTGTAATGTTTCATAATTTACCAGCTTTGGAGGAGGGGTCTATGCCTCCTCTTCACTCTCTCCAGTTAAAAATTCTAGATGACAAAAATCATATACCTACATATATGCGAGTTACCTTCATTGTCCGATGGTGATGAAATATTATGCAGATAGCACTTTATATATATATATATATATACATAACTATATATAGTACCTAATACGCAGAGCGCCCAGTTTTGTTCTTGTTTTCTATCGCCGTTATCTCTGATTAATTTGTTTTAAGTGAAATCTGATGGTGGAAATGAATTTGTCGTTAAAAAGTACGTGGGGTTGTCGCTGAAAAATTTTTTATAGCCGATTTGTGAAAACCTAACGGCGATAAAAGAATTAATTTATTTAGAGAACTCAAGAAAATTTTATCCTCTTTTCATTGGTATAAACCTCAGCTTTGTAGCTTAAATAGTAGCTGAGAAATCGCAAAGTGAGAGGAGAGCAGTTTTTTTCAAAATTAAAATTATGTGAATGTTGCAAAGAAAACGCGGATAAATATACAAAAAGTGGGATTGAATTTATAATATAGATTGAAAGATTAATACGGCCCATGCTTCGAATACGCTACTGGGTACCTGTGTAGTACACTGTCAAACTGAATTAACTCTAAACTTATTTATGGTTATTTCATTTCGTGAAAACCTTACAATGACTGGTTGGTCTATTTTTAAAATTTATGATCTACTTAGTTGGAAAGCAAATCTTCGAGAAATTTTTAATGAAACTTTGTAACGTATGCTATCCCACTTCGATAAATTACAAACCAATCCATCAAGAGACAGAAAAATACGCGGACAGGTTTGGAATAAGGTCTGACGAAAGTCTTTGAAACAAAAATTGAAAATGTGTTGAAACGTAGCAAGTGGGTACCTAAAAATGGATGATAGTTAATCGAAATCCGTTACCTACGTATTTCCATCGTCGTTATTCAGTTTTATTTAAACCACGTTAATGGCATGCATTCAAATAATTTTACCATAAACCTCTGCTTTTTATTTCTTATATATATAATTTGAATTTTTTTAAATTGGTACCTACGTACCTACTTTTTTTTTCTTTTTTTTTCAAATATTTACAAATAAAAAAATCCCCAATGGCCAGTTTCCACGAATATTTACTAGTTATTTGGATCTGAAACGAAAAACAAAGTATGTATACCGTATACCTACCTATAAGCAGATAGGTACCATATAAAATAAATAAATTTTTTCAAGCGTTAACTTCATCCTACAAAATTGTTCATTCGTAGCTATTCCCAATGGCTTTTTAACCTTAAGTTTTACCTGATTTTTTCTCTTTTTTTTTTTCATTATTAATTTTATAATTTGAATTTATGTGAACTCCACGATGATATTATTCAAACAAATTTCTTTATTCTTCTCGTTTGATTGCAAACCCGAAAGTTTTATTCTTTGCACTTTATAAAATCGTCCATGTTTTATTAGATTATGTAAAATAATTGAAGTACCTACCTAACAAAAGGAAAAAACGCGCCAATATTCATTTTGAAAAACTGTTTAATATTCGGAATAATTATATCGTTCTTGTGTTATAGGTACTTACTCGTACCTACGATAATTATTTGTCAAAATTTCTGATCGATATAAATTTGTGGGTCATAGACCTGTCGAAAGATGATAACTATTGAAAGAAATGTTTTGTTAAATTCTTCAGATTTTTTGATGGGTTATTGTAGGTAGTTCTGTAGCTAGCGTTTAGCGAGGATTGCGATCAAGAATCATACATAAGACGTTACTAAACCTCTCACTCTCTCAATAAAACCTTATAATTGGAAAGGGTAATGGGTGACAGAAATTTTAAAAAGTCAACAAAAAAATTATCTGTCCAAAATTCCTTACTTACAATTAGGGAAATCATTCAAGTTGTGTACACTATTAGGCACTAAAGGAAATGGAAATATATACGTAAATTACAGGACTTTTTTTCTCACGTCTTTGTTTTTAGGAAAAATTGGTAAACAATTTTTGATAAATCATTGCTTTTTCATGAAATTTATGGAGTTTATGTTGTAGTAAGTGACATTTGTAAATGTCTGAATTTTTTTCATTTTTCTTCTACGTGCTTCACAAAAACGAAACAAAAATTATTGAAAACTGTGAAATAAAGTTGCTTACCTACCTTTATAATGGAAAAAATTTAATATTTTTCAAAAAGTACGTTCGCAAATCCAATTCGAATCAATTCCAGTAGGTAGCGAAACGGAAGATTATTTTTTGGAGGGGTGTACCGGGCAAAAATTCTGACTGCTGGGCCACGTTTTAAGAAAAATTGACGATATAAAGTACAAAATTTATTATCGAATGCCGAATAATAAGGACTAACAACAAATTTGCTGACTGATTAGCCAATTTCGCGGATATTTGGTGTTGTCACCCTCCCAAAATTACTCTTCCATACAATGCTGGTCAATCCGATGGTCCATGTAAATATATTATAAGTACCTATCTATGCGTTTATATTAAATGTAATTTAATTGGACATTTTTACTATACTCTTTTCCTCTCACAAAAATTTCATTCGAATAAAAAACGAATCGGTCGGACATATTTCTCAACTGTTATCATTTTAATTCCTGTTTACGACAATACAGAAATTGTTTTTTTAAGTCACTGCACGAGGTAGAATGTATCGCAGCTAGTAAATTTTCTTCAAGCCACAAACATTTTGTTCAAATATTAGGACAATGTTAAGCTAGGTGAAGGTAACTTACAAAAAAATGGCGAATGAAAAAAACAAAAACAATAAATTAACGGATGAATAGATGAAGTTCCAAATAGTATGATAAATCAGTTCGTTAATCTTTAGCATAATTTTTTAGAATTTTGTTTTCGATTTCGCGGAATAGACCTGACACTTACTTTGAAATTTTGCTTAATATTGCAGAGTTTTTCTCATTTTTTTTCGAAAAAAAAAAGAAAAAAAAAGTCAGTTGTACAGTATATCTGCCTACATTTAACATAATAGAATATATACCTATCCTATCGTGTGAAGAAACACGGTGTCGTTAAAGTCATAGGAGAAAAGCTGAAAAGCATTTGACGAATGTTTATAAAATCCGTAGGTACTTCATTCGGTTGAATCGGAAGGGTCTTTTGTGTACCTGCGATAGGATTTTGTACGAACGTAATTCCATTTCTCTCTTTTTTTCCTTTCAGCGTCAGCGTCATTATTTATTTGTTCGAAAATGGATGCTTCTGTTGATCTTGATAAATACTAGTTTTTTGAAAAGCTCAGACTTCGAAAGAGATGAAAAAAGGGACAATTTATTTCATACTTTGTTGATAGCTTATTTAATTAGTAATAATAATAATAATAATATTATTATTATTATTATTATTATTATTATTATTATTATTATTATTTTATTATTATAATTTTGGAAATGACCTGAATTTTTGGAAAAAAATTATTCAGGAATGAAAATCTTTTCCAACCATTAAAATATTCTGACACCGAATTGTGCCCAGATTTGTTAATAGTTGTGCTTAATTTATCTAATATAACATGCCAAAAAGGAAGAAGTAAATGAATGATATTCTTAGGTAAAATGATGAAATCGACTGACATCTTCCAATGCGTTGAATTGCGAGGCCTGAGGAGAAACATACTCTGCCTATTTTTTTCGATTCAAATGAAAGTATCGAATGTATATTGTGGAATACTTTGTTGTGAAAGAATACTCACACAAGAAGGTAATCAACAGATTATTCGCATGTTCCGCCACTTCATATGTAAACACATATGGGTGAGCCAAAACCTGGGCAAACACTGGCAATTTTAGAGCCAATTTGGGTGGTCTATATAGGGGCACAATTACACGCACACATATGCAACAAATACGTACGTCTGTGTATAAGGGAAATTTGTTGCTTCGTATCGAGATAAGAAATGACGGACAAGTTTACATACCAAATTGTGACATCACCATAATTTTCTGATTAGTCATGGTTTGGTTTTTGTATGTTACTTGCAAGTAATTGCAAGTAATTAAGTTTAAACATTTTTGTGCAATGTTTTAATATCATCAAGACAAATAATAAGTCAGCTTTTTGGCGGCAACTGTTGTTGACGGGTGCGAGTCCCTGATACATCATATGAGTGTCAAGTTCCCACACATAACTTATAATTGAATTTTACTGCTGGAACTGACATATTTAGTCTAATTTAAAAATGTTATTGTTTCTCATAAACTGTCTCTTTCCTTTGAATCAAATCTACCAAGTTTCTGCACAAGATGGACACTTAGCTTTGATGAAGTTTCATCTCATCTCATACCAGTTCAAATAAAATGTTGAAACAATGAATTGCAGAAGAATCAGCAAGTATAGGAGTTTCAACATGAGCATGTGAAAAAGAGTATAGACTTCCTGCGTATGAATAAATACACAATTTCTATATAAATTAAAATAAGAAAATAGTGCGTACATTAAGCAACGTGGGAGGAAAGTGAGCAATTATCAACGAGTGCAAAGTTTACAAACACGAGCCATAGTGGAGTGCAGTAACTGCACAAGTTGATAATTGCTCACTTTCTTCCAATTTCTCATACGATACTCCATTAACTAAGCGAATAAAAACGTTCAATTTACAATAGAAAATGCCATTTTTATCTTTATTTTTATCAATTTTGAGTCTTACATATTCATGCACCAGTCATGATTGTTACAAAAACCTGCTCATACAGTGATATGTACATAATAGCATTAGGAATAGAATAGTGTATTGTTACGTTACTCCCTAGGGACGTAAAGTAACTACTTTTTTTTCGATGATAAGGTCCTGAGTAAAATGTTTTTTTCCCATTTGAAAACAGAAAAATAAATGTAGAGTTATCGTTCATGAAGTTAATAAAGTTAATTTCAAGAACTTGTTTATTTTTTTTAGAATTTTTACCCTACATCACCGAATATGTACTTTTCTTAAGATGGGATGGTGATGAGGTTAATTGGGCATGAGTAGCTGGAGGGCCTGATGACATAATTTCTGGTTTAGAAATTTCGGGGGGAAGATTAGTGGTGGTTCTACAGACCTGTAATGCTAAAAACATATCCTGATTCAATGTTTTTCTGTGAAGTGGAGAAAATAGCCAAGTTCGAAGGGATTGTTTGTCATTGAAGCCCCAAATTCAGTCATTTTTACTTTACAAATAATGCTACCCTATAGAATATGAAAGAAAATCAGCTCCACATTGCTAAAATTTTCATATTCTTCGTTATCTCTCTCTCTCTCTCTCTCTCTCTCTCTTTCTTTTTCACTTCCTTTATACATATTACTTTCCCCTTTACTAGTTATGAATATAGTACCTAGAATATTTTTATGAGATTATCTGGTAGCAAAACTTCATTGAAAAGGCTAAGACTTACTAAATAAAATAAAAAATAATTTAAATTATTTATTTATTATTTTTGTTATCGTCAATCACTCAAATTTTTGAATATAATTTATAGCAAGTTAGTACATATGAACAATTCAAATGGAAAAATTCAAAATTGCGGCTGGTTATCATTATCAGGATATGAGTAGTCTACCTGCTACCTGGATGTAAAGAGTCTTAGTCCTGCTGACGGAAAGGTATCTAATGTACCTAGTTTTCGATATAACCTTACGTAAGTATATCGATAGCTACGATTGTGTAATTATACTTGAATCCGAATTTTTTAAAAGTTTTTTTAAGTTTTGACGAGCGTACTTGATTTAAAAATAGTTTGAACTTTATAGAAAAATTATGACCATTTATTCGAATTCGACATATTAAACCAAGATAATGTAGAAAATTTTTTTTTCTCCTCTTGTGTTGCGAAAGAAACTAAAATACCTGCCTAATTAAAATTTAAATTTTGATTTAACAGCACTTCGATTATTTTAAATCAGCTTTTGACTTTTGAAAGCAGACCCTTAGCTAAGAAGGCGGAAGGGGCTAAGCGCCTTCTGGTCATTGGCTCGCTCCCTAGACTTTTTCATTTTCGTTTGTCACTTATCAGTAACTATATGTATATGGCCCCCCTTAAGACTTCCTGGCTACCAAAGTCTGTCTGTTTGCGGCACTGTTAGAGAGTGACCAATCCTCGAAAATAGGATAACGTTTTCATAGAACAAGATATGATAGCTGTAAATTATAATTGGCTCTAATTCTTTTCGTTTAAGGTAATAAAGATAAAAGTAGGTAAGAAAAGTATAAACTGAAAAATTTAGAGTTTTTTTCCATCACCATCAGTACCGAACTAACTCTTTTCTTTCGAAAAATAATCTCGTTGAATTCGAACAAAAAGTCCACGAGTTTTTTTCTTTTCTTCATCTTTGTCCTTTCAACGAATTAGAATGGTCCCTCGATAAGGAGCTGAAATTTACAGAATTTTTTTCTTCATATTTTTCCTGTGAAAACAAATGGCCTCTGTAAAAGAAAAGTTGCTCGCCAACTTGACTCGTGAATATTTTAAATTTATACGACGACAACGAAAGAAATTACCAACACAAATTAATGTTTTCTTTTTTTCTCGCAAATCACATCTTCTCTCCTATGATTACTTTCATTAAATTTGATCGTTCATTTTAATCAAAAATTAGTAAAAAAGACATGATTTTGCCTCAAAATTTTAGTAAAGAAAAACTAACACACCAACGAATTTTTTTTCAGTCTTTGCACAAAAA
The DNA here is from genome assembly GCA_011428145.1 of Ericerus pela. NCBI lineage: Eukaryota > Metazoa > Arthropoda > Insecta > Hemiptera > Coccidae > Ericerus > Ericerus pela. The sequence goes on along the minus strand of WOFM01000597.1, from coordinate 1,433,000 downwards.
CAAAACAAAAAGAAAAAGATGAAAAAAAAAAAACACTAGATGGCAAGGGTTAATCTTTTATTTATTCGACAGATTTACTTTTTTTTTTTTTTTCACCAGCTTCATTAGATTTGGATTAAGGGAACATTTTCCAAAAAAAGGAAAGAATACATAAAAAAAGAAAAAAGGCATCAGAATATTTCCATAATATAATTGCGTCGTATTGAACGAGTTTTTTGTCTCATTCACGAAAAAGAATCGAATTATTTGTATCGAATACAATAAAAAAAAAAAAAAAAAAAAATTCGAATGGAAGATTTGTTTCCGTTATTTCTGTGAGCTGGGGTTCGGGTTTGGGACTGAGGCTCTATCTACCCGTGCGGAAACTGCTAGCAAGCTACACGGACCAAAAGGACAATATTATCCATTCGATTTTGTTCAATGATACGTAAGAAAGTCAATTCATTGAAAAAATGTCGCAATAAATTGGATAAAAAGGCGTCTATTTTTAAATTTTTTTGCCTCACTCGTATCAGTGAGGGCTCAGGTAAAATGGGTCGCCTATCGATGTAGGCCTAAAAATAGACGTATGTAGAGAAACACAGTATGTCTGCATGATGCTCGGTGTAAAATATATTATTCTGACCTAATTCAGTCCAAAAACTTGATAACTGGCTCAAAAAGCGTAGCCAGCTTCTATAGCCTCCCGCTAAGGGGGAAAGGAATGGCTTCAACTGGATGGGGTGACATGTTTTAGGAAAATGATTCTTTTGGTATTATAATTTATTTGAATATGTGTACGTATCTATGTAATGGTAAGTACAGAGTGCTAAAAATAAGCGATACGGAAACGAAACGCTTATCGAAAAATCCAAGATGAACAAAAATATTTATTCTTCGAATCGAACGTACGAAAATTGGTTGCGAAAGAAGAGAGGAAAATGAAACCTAAATGGAACCACGATGAAAGAACTTATAAGTAACTTATTTTCTGCAAGTCGACGACGTTTCCAATTGATTTTTACAAACGTTTGACCGTAAGTTTGTCGTTTTAAAAATTACTCTCTTACTTCGTCCGTGTCCTATATTTTTTGTCTGTTTTCGTATTCATTGTGCGCATCCCTCGAAAGTCGTATTCTGCGAAGTGCCACCATCATGGTTTGGGTTTGTACTAATTACACGTATTACGGTAATAAAGGAGAATAAAAAAAAAAAAAAAAAAAAAAAAGAAAAAACAGAGGAAGCATTGTCCTTGGTGAAATTCAGTTCACGTTTCGTAGCGATTTTATATTGGTTAAGGTTCTACTTTTTGCGTCTCATCAAGCCTCACCTCCTCCCAAGTACTCGAAAATGCGAACGACGATCCTGAAAATGGTAACGAGAATGAGAAAACTGCGTTACTTTACTGCGTCTCTGTACATTTAAAAATTTGCAACAATCAAAATCGATGTCACCTTCGAATAATAACGGACATTTCGAATTTAACAGAAATCATGGACAGTTTCCGTTCATTTTAGTCAACCAAAGTTTTTCTTTCAATTGTAGCATCGAATTTTGGAAGCAGAAACTTTTTAACCGATTCAAAAAAAGGAGAAGCTTCCATGTTTTTCGGATATAAATTGTCTATTATATGTATATATACATGTATTTATTTATTCATTTCGGGTACGTATGTACACTGATTATTCAGCAACGGCTGAATAATCAATGTTCAGAGGTTGTCCCATTTAATTTTCGTTAAGATCGAACCAACGGATTCGAATTTATGAACCTAAAATTTAAAATTCAACCAATTTCGGTGAAAATTGGTATCTTGGAGTTTTTTTGGTTGATCATTACGAATCTACTGTCAAATTCTCGAAATTTAAAATTGCAAATCTAATATGATAGATTTGAAATTCTGAATTAAACCAGCCTTAGTGAAACTCAGTAGATAGGTAGGCAGAATGGTCGATTTTGTATCGGGCTTCTTTGTTTTTTTCATATTCAGTGTCTCTGAGGAAACGCCTAGGAAACTTCAGATATCGATAGAACCAGGTATCACTAAAACTGTGAGAAAAAAAAAGTTGTGTTCAGGTAATTGTATAACTTCATTTTGAAGGCAAATGCACAAGGCAAAGTTTCAAGTTAGGTAAAAACAAAATTTTAAAACGATTATCTGAACAAAATTTTTGAGTAGATAGATATACCAGCTTAACTTTTTATGGGGAACAAAAAAAGTGATTTACATTTTTTGCCTATCTCTTATAGTGAAGGACCTACCGAGTCTTTTTTATGTCAGGAATTAGATCCTGGGCGAGACTAATTATGAAAAACGTGGTCCTAAAAGACTCCGTAGCTCCTTCAGTATTAAGAATAGACAAAAAATGTACATAAATTTTTTTGTTGTACATAAAATGTAAAGCTGGAATTTCTATTTAAAAAATTGTTCCCCTAGTTTTTTTGACATTTTGTTTTTACCTGCCTTGAAACTTCGCCTGGTGCATTTGCCTTCAAAGTAAAATTATGCAATTATGTGTACGTAATATTTTTTTTTAAGTGGTACCGGATTATAATATCGATATCTGAAGTTTCTTAAGCGTTTCCCCAGAGACCCTGAGTTGAAGTTTAATTTTTTAAATTCGGTAGGAATTACCCTTTTATTGACATTACTTGGGCATCATCCGATCCGCAAATTACGTAAATGATAGCAACGAAGCATCGAAGAGTCTTTTTTATTTTTCAAATTTTTCACCGAATATGTGCGGATGACGTAGGTACCTAAGGAATGTTTGTGTGCACGTGATAAATGGAACACTTACTCTCGAAAATGTAGAAAAAATATCGAATTTATGCCTTGTAATGGCGCAAAGATGACGAAAAATGTCAGCCTAAAAAAAAGAAGAGCGAACGAAAAAAAAATATTGCTTCGATCTTTTTTCTCCTTCTTCCTTTACGTTACCTTATTTGTGTCGATTTTGAAATGTAAATATAATTTGAAATGTTTCAGCACGGGTCTGTTGCAATTTTTCTTGTGAACTACATACATGCGAATAGACGGAAGGTGTCACTATAGAAGTTAGCCTGAAATGTTTTCTCGAGTAAAATATATTTTTTGAGGCCCGGCTAAGTTGGATTTCCATTTCTCATCGAAAAAAAATTGTAAATTCCCAAATGAAGAATGCAGTTTTTTTTCTTTGCATGTTAAGATTCCTTTGAGATTTGAAAGAAAAAATATGTAACACTTCGGAAGAAAAGCATTAGTGAGTCTATTGCTGGAAGTTGCGATCATCTTCACTTTTGATACCTACCTATTCATTAGGAATTTTATTGGTTTGTGACGAGTTGTAAACCTGAATTTCTTCGGGCTGCAGATTAAAAAAACATTCCTCAAATCGCGAAACTACTGCCTTTGAGATTTTTGGCAATTTTATTTTGTTTTATTTTTTCTTCTCTAACACTTTCAAAGTTTATTTTGAAACTGATTATAACGAATGGAGAGCTGTAAGATGTTCATTACTGAGGTAAATGTTACACTGTTGTTTCAAATTTTGCAATAATTAACCGTGTACAATATGGCAAAAATTCGTGGGAGTAGCCAGAAAGGTTTTCAGGGAAGCAAACTCATTTTTTTTCAGACAAGTGAATTTTAAATTTTTTTCACTGCATACGTCAAAAAAAAAGCGAACAATTTTTTTCTAGAGATTCAGGGGGCAAAAGCCCCTCCCCACCTCCCTTTGACTAGGCGTAAGCAAAAAAATACTTCACTTAAGGTTCCAGTTCTGGACCAATTCGGTTATTCGTCAACTCTCAGTTTTACTCTACAACTTCAGTTCTGTAATATAGAACTCGAAAAATTCATTTCATAAGTAGAAAAACTTACCTAAATAACAATTAGGTACGATACTATGTACGGAGATGATAATAACTATAAGGCGTACGGTCGCAGAGAGGAAATTTGGGCTCCAAAAAAAACAAATTCATGATCCCCCAAAAACTGAAAATCACGTCTGTGTTCAGGTGTAGTATCGAAGATTTATCTGCGGCAGGGGTTTTACACTATTAGAGAAGGCAGTTTCGCGAGTGGAGCAACCGAAAATTTTCTACGTGGTTTTCATAAAGTTTTCCATTATATATTTTTTTTTTCTAGTATTCGGGCCCCTAAAAATCATTTTACTGCTCATTCGAACAAAATTCAATCTTTCCAATTGCGATTTAATCGACTTTACCTATATTGGTATTATTTTGCCAACTTTTATTTTAAACATCTCTTAATATATGAGGAAATATTCAAGAAGTTCAACACATACTCATTGTCTATCTGGGTAAATATAAACCTAAGTAGGTATATAGTACGGTGGCGGTTGCCAAAGGTCAAAGACCTTAATTGAGATTTATTTTGCTTTCTTACCATCCCTTAAATTGAAATCTTCTATGTATTAAGTTCGTTAGATTAAAGTTTGATGATTGAATGTTACAATTTAAAATTATTAAAAATCAACTCTGTTCTTTATAAGGAAACTCTAATTTTCTCAATTCTTTTATTTTTTGACGTAGTACAATACTGTTAGGTATTTTTGCCTACGCGCTCTCTTCAGAAATTTCAGTATTTTTACGTTTTGTGAAGGTGAAGGTTTTGATTTTTTGTCAACGACTGCGAAGGAAAAGAAACAATTTTTCCTCAGCTTTCAGATTTTGCGAACGTTACACCGACAAAGTTATAAAACTATATACCCCGTCAATTTATTATTGATAATAAAATTTTTTCTTCAAAAAAAAAAAAAAAAAAGTCAGAAAAAACAAAAAGTTATTTTTACGAGGCAATATTTTTCATTTCGATTACGAATGTGCACGTACCTTCGATAAAAGTAACAGTTCCCTATGGAAGTTTACAATTTTATGGTTGGTCGCAGTAGCGGATCAGATAAATTACTATTTCATCTTATTGTTGACGAGTACACGTAAACGTGGAATGAAGGTTGATGTTGAAAACTTACAATAGTACAGCACTGGATAAGTTTTACATTTTAATATGTTGGGTGCAAAAATTTACTTTCAAATCTGGTTGAATACAAAATTACTCTTTTTAGCCCTTACTGTGATCTGCGTTGCGGCAGATTACATCCTAAATTTTTTATTTCCCAAAATTCTGAACGTGAATTATGTAGCATTTTTCTTTCCTATCTCCTCGTTCAAATGGATCGGTGAAAATTTCGGAATAAACGTTTCATTACAGACTTAGTATTATATTATACTTAAATATACCTAGACTTTCTAATTGAGAGAAAAACTGATCGGAATACAAGGAGATGGCCGTTCACTCAACCAGACACGTTTGTTGTTGTTGTTTTTACCCTGTTTGCTTGCAAACGGAACATTAAAATTGACCTCAAGAAAGAGATAGGGATGGGGTTTGATGAAAATTATCCGTTTCATGAGACAAGAAAACGATTGGTACCATTTCCCCATTTTGACCTATAATTGTTTTTACACGGGTAATAAATATTATTATATAATATGCAGTATAATGGAAAAAATAACAGGTAAAATGGAGAACTTTTTTTTTTATTATCTATATTCATTCAACTATGTCAGAATGGCAGCATATCTGGCTCCTATTTTTCCTAACGTTGATATATTTTCATTGAAAGCCGTTTACTTTTTCACTTTTAGGCCTCCATATTACCGGTTAATTTTAAAAAAAAAATTTTTTTCAAAAATTGTTGGGAAAGTATTACACAGAGTTTGTGTGTTTGGTAATGAACATCACGAAACACAAACGTTTTCAACTTTAAAATTAATGTTACCTCATTTTAAAGTCTCCTAAATACAAAACTTTGCGCAATAAAATGTTTGAAAGCTATCAACACGAAAAATACTGCGCCTATACCAAACGTGGTTTGTAAAAGACGTAATTTGTAGAAAATTTTATGAAAAAATTTTTCACCAAGAATAAATTTTATGTAGGATGGATCCTGAAGCACGAAAATCAGGAAAACAATTGTGAGATGTGGTTTAAAACATTTTGTGGGACTGAGAGGGAGTATCAACTTGAAAGGTGATTGGTATTAAATTTTACATTGTTCGTCCCCTAATACAATAAGTCTTCAAGGAGGAAAAATACTATCTGAATTTTCCCTGAGAAAAAGGAGGTTGGTAAGAAGTCTGCCACATTGCAAAAAATACGCCATATTACCTTTGGTTAAGAAAAAAATCTGTCACATTACCTGTAAATTTACCTATAGATGCACACAAGCTCTGGATTTTTGCTAGCATAGATGGGTAACACTGCAGAATTTGTTGTTTGGGTGGAAGTAATAAGAATTTTTTTTCTTTTTATATTTTTGTCATGTAGGTATACGTTTGTGGACATATGGGTAGTGGCGTATGTGCTTTGAATTTTGTCTTAAAAAACGGGTCGTACGTTTATTATATGCACATGTATATATTTATATATGAATAATGCATCGCCTAAAATATTGTGTTCACAATTTTAAGAAAACTACGAGATGGATAGAGCTGAAATTTTTATGAAAAGTAGTTCTCATAATAGAGCAGGTCTGAAATAAGTTTGATGCCTATCGGTTAATTAGTTTTTAGCTATAAAACATTGATGGATCAATATTTTTGTTAAAGATATGAATAACTAAAAAAGAAATATGTATTAATTGCTATGTTTGTCAGATATCGATATTAATTATTGATACAAATATCAATTAATATTGATATTATTTTACAATTTTTTCAACTAATTCTAATTCAGATTTATTTTCCTTTTGAATTATGGGTGAAAATTGTCAAACTGGCTTTTCTAACGAAGTATTGCTGCGCTAGAGTTTTTATTTTTATTTTTTTACTTCAATGGACTAACATTTAATTTTTTTTATCCCTTATTTTGCCACAAAATATGTTCAGCCATCGCTTGAAACCTTTTCTCCTTTTTTTGATCATAGGGAAGGAGTCAATTCTCCATTCCTATTGAATTATAGCAGATTTATGAAATTTTGAGCTAGGAAAGTTTTAATTTTTAAACTTTTTCAGCTAGTAGCTTGCAGTTTTTTCATTATAAGCCAGAAAAGGATTGATATAAAACAGTGATCTACATTAGTAGCCTTATGAAATAAAGGATGTAACCAACTAGTCAGGGTGAAAGACCCAATAGAATTATTTAGCCCAGTTACTTCCTACGTTTGATTAGATAAAATTTTTACCGAAGTAATCTTCTAATAAGTGTTGGAAGATAAACCTTTAAGATAACATACGTAGAGTATCATAATCATCCTCCATCCCCCCGGTTACTGTGAAAAATAGTATAGACGAACGTGTTCTCAAAGTAGTTTTTCACGTTTATCTTCGTTAACGTAATTATTAGTTCAATATTTCAAAAATCACCATCTAATAAAATATTCAGCTCCTAATTTATCGAAAAAAATATTTAATTAAAATTAATCCATTTTTTCAACATTTGATTTCCTGGCATAGTTCTAAGTTCTTATAACAAAACTGCAAAAGTATAAGTATTTCACATTGTTTTATAACCGATTTTCGTTACGTGAGACTATTAAACGAATTCGGGTTCAATAGAGGTTGTTAATGAAAGCAGAGACAGTGTCTGGCAACGTTCGAAAGAAAATAGCAAGAGTTTCTTTATAAAAAAAAAAAAACAAAAAACAAAAGTTGGAGCTTTGGGCCAGTTTCGGATTATTTTTTGACAAAACTGACACCGAAATTTTCTCTTCATAAGTGGATGACGATTAACTTCTAAAATAAGACACTAAAAGTTTCACCTCCTCCCTTGCCACTGTGTTGAATGTGAAAATGGGGGAAAAGTGTCCCCCCAAATTTCAGATATAATTCATCATTATAAATTTTATGGTAAACATACCTCAATAAAAATGTTCAGCCTTTAAATTTCTATTAAAAAAAAAGTCATCTTCAATATTTCCGTACAAAAAATACACCGAACGGCTGTAAAATAAGGATAAATAATATTGCTTCTTTGTATTGGATCCTCGTACACAATATTACTAGAATGTTTAGAGTGTGACAAGAAAGCATAATTTTAAATTGAATTTTCTTCGTTTTGGATACGAGATCCGACAAAACTGCAAAACTGATATTAAGTTTTTCTTATTTTTTGAAAATGAGGAAGTAAATATTTTTTAATCGAATTATTTTTATCTCCTACAAAATAATTATTCTCGAATTATACGAGTGTATGCGAAAAACTGGTTAGAGTCTGAAGGTAACAATATTTTGTAATTACGTAATTATACAGTACCTATATGAATATGAAAAATGTGTTTTGAAGAATAGTAATTGATAGATGTATTTTGTAGGATATGAGTGAAGGAGAAAAGTTAGGCCTATTCGAAAGTAAAACATCTTTTGCGCAAATCCAATCACCAATTATTTTTGGGGAGGAAGCAGGGGTTCCAAAATTAGACGTGAAATTGGAAGTAACCATATTCGGTCAGAAAGCTCCATATCTTTTGAGAACTTGATATCTTTTTATCGTACACCCTAGCAAATGAAATAGCCTCTTCAGAGAACTAGTTCCACCATATTTGATAATTTCTAATTTAAGGAAGACAAGTATCGAAATTAAATCGTCCTTTTTTTTTTTTTTTGAATCATTCATACGTTACAGCCGTTTGGGGTTTAACTAGGGCACGCATAAGGAGAAAATGGGGGATGTCATGCACTCCCTTTTAAAACTAGTTGTCGCAAAAATTAACCTTCTATTGTAAAAATATAACCAACTTTTAAAAAAAATATCAATAAAAAGGCGTTAAAAAGAAGAAATATCCCTTTTAAAATTTCTCCAGTAAGATCTAGCGACTGGTAGTATTGAAGTCGACGCCTGTTCCTTTATCATGTAAGCTTATACGTCAATTATGTCGAATTTTATGATAAAACTTTTTAATTAGCGCAGACATCGATAGTACCAGTCCCTAAATCTTGCTGGAGAAATTTTAAAACGGTTATTTTTCTCTTTTTAGCCTATTTTTATTGTTTTTGTTGAAGTTGGTTCTATTGAAAAAAATTATTAATTTACCCTAATGCTTTTGGTTTCATTCAAATTTCAGTAGAGCTTATTTAAAAAAGTTTAAAAGAGTCATTTTTTTCTTGAACATTTTGATTTTTTGTTTTTCTTCTTCTGAAGTTAGTTAGGTTTTTTATAAATAAACTTTTTTTTCAATGATATTTCTTTTTAATTACATTAGCGTTGGTCGTAATTTTGTTTTACAACAAATTCAGTTTTTTAAATATAATTCAAAAACTTTTTCATCGATTCTAAGAAAATTGAATGGGACCATCATGGAATTATCCTCTATCATTTAAAGAAAAGTTCATAAAAATCAGTGCCCAGGGTGAGAAGTCGTGCTGTAATAAACATTAACCAAAAGAAAGAAAGAAAGAAAAAAAAACAGAAATACTGATCAAATTGATTACCAGTTCCTTTTTTAAAATTCGAATGTAAAATAAAAGAAGTGACGACTTTTTTTGCAGTTTTTTGTTAAAATTTAAATTTTTTGGGAGCGTGTTGTAAAAATTGATTGATTGCAGATGACATATTGCTTCATCGGGCCTCTGGATTTAACTAACATTATGTACGCACACTTTTTACTTTCGGCCTTCCAAGAAATAATTACTAGCACTGAATTTGAGGACGTTTTATTTATGAGTTTTCGTAACCGACGTAAATTGTGACAAACTGAAAAATGTGGCTACATTAAATTATTTTATTAATATGGTTGAGAATTAATTTTTATAGTCTTCATTTGGAATGGAAGGTCAGAACTAGTGATAATAGTTAGGGATGGCCTTTGATTATATATAACTATATGGACTAAGCTTAATAGGGTGGACGGTGCAGTGCGGTTGAAGACAAGGTAATAAGTATCACTGGAGGAATAAGGTGATTCTTATCACAAAAAGTGTGGCAATTTTACTGTATATGGACTCTAAATTTTCAATTTTTGTTATAATTTTATTAAAATTAATTTATTTTTCAGTTGTTGGACATTCTTAAGTGTGAACGATGTTAAAAATCTGAATTTGATAAAGATAATTTCAATAATTGAATGATAGTTGACGTTGACAGATAAGCAAACTTGGAAAGTCATTTTTTTGTTCACCTGTAACACTGGTCCAAATAGATCAAATTAAGTAAATGTGATCTCATATTGAATAATCTGTAATGTCTCAATCGAATAAAGACCATATGTGTCATTTTTGTTTGATTAAGTCTTAGATAATTATAGTTTGAATGATAGGTGAGCTGGATTGAACGTCCCATATTTCACCATAACTTTAGTCCAAATGTTCCTAATGAAATGAATAAGGTCTCATTCCATAATACAGAACATTCCCAGTTTCATGAGCCCATATACCACACTCTAGCTCCATCAGATGTCATAATAATTTTGTTTGTTTGAAAAAAGGAATAGACTAGAAAAGTGTTTATTTTTTTATATTTACATGTAACTCTAGTCCAAATGAACCAAATGAAGTGAATGGGGACTCATTTGATCAAGTGTAATGTCTTGAGTATTTTAACTTTTCTTTCATCATTGTAACTTTATTAGGTGGCAAGATATTCTAGTTTATACAAAAAACAGGAAACCTTCCTCAGCTGATACGTATTTTGATATCTTGCCTTCACATTCTTATCACTATGTTCAGTCCATATAGTTATGTATAATCAAAGGCAATGGCAAATATCAAAAAATTTCAATCTTGTTATTCAAAATTATACAGGTAACTAAAAAAATGTAGAAACAAAGAAAACAAGAAGCTAAAAATAAGTCATTTGGTATGTGACACAGTAAAAAGAAAAACAGTGTGTTGAGCTACACCAGAAAATGTAAGTTTTCTTAACCAAAAAGAAAAAAGAAATAAATAAATACGTAATAAAAAAATAATAATAATAATATTATAATATTGAAGTATTTGGCAGAATACTGGGTAAAAATTACATTTAAAATGAAGTGTCAAGAAAATTCGTAATAAATTGTATTTTGACGTTTATAAGATACAGTACCTGGTTCATCCAGCAAAGCTCAAATGTGTAAATTAGAAAGTATTTTGTTAATTTAATTCAAGTTGGGGAATTTCATAAATATATTTTTATAACATCCTAAGGGGCTTCGCCTCCTGGTCGCTTCACGGCCCAACCCCCTCTGGTGTGGCGCCTGGAGATTCAGTGAATTAAAGTAAACTATAAATTTGAAAAATGTTTATTTATTTAACAAAAAAAAATATGAGAAAATAAATTATAATATGAACTTAATTATAATTAAAATTAAAATGAAAAAACAGCTAAATTATACCAATTTGTCTAATTTTCCAGATTTTATTCACCGAAATACTTCTTTATATAATGTAAAAAGAAGTAAAAAAACATTTCACCCCATTTCATCCCCTTAAGGGATGAATTTCCAAAAATTTATTTTTAAGGAATAAATACAACAATATTTTAGTGCAAAAATTCCTTCGATATCTCATCGCATTGAAGAGATATTGACGAAAATGTGAGAAAAACCTAAAACACATTTCACCCTATTTCACCCCCTTAAAGGATGAATTTCAAAAAATCCAGAAATTAATTTTTAAGGAATAAATACAATTAGGGCAAAAATTTATTCGATATCTCAACCCATTAAAGAGATTTTGGAAAAAAAAAACACATTTCAACCCCTTTTAACCCTTTGCTGGTGGAATTTCAAAAAATCCTCCCTTACTGAACACCTACCCCATGATAGTGATATATTTCTAAAATTTCAAGTTATTCTGTGTAGTTGTTTTAGCAGAGAGGTGATGAATGAGTCAGTCAGCCAGTCAGTCAGTCAGGACTCTATTTTATTAATATATAATCTCGTTTCTCGAGAATAAAATTAAAGATTTCAATTATAAATTCATTATTTCATTAGTCATAAATCATAATAATTATATGCAGCCTAAGCCTACCAAAATTCAAAAATAAAACTTACCTATTCGTTATTTTTAGCCATGCTAATTTTTTCATCATTTATTGTTACCGCTTACTGCGCTAGTGGATAAATTGAGATGCTCATATTTCTGTTCAATGAATTTTCTCAAACTTGAGACCTATCTAGATAATTTTTTCGTACTCAAAAACCTCTTTCCTGGAAATTTCAATACATTGTTGGTCTAGATCTTCAGAATGTGGTTACATACATACATACATACATACATACATACGTACAATTCTTGTTCGTATTATAGTACGCACATTTTCTTCGACAACTTGAGTAAAAAAAGTCAACAGTTGGAGAATTTCAAACCTTGTTAAATTATCGTTTAAACTATCGAAAAAAAAATTCGATATCTGTAGTATCGATAGTTTCTGATGTTATGCCATCTCTGATAGTTTGTAGGAAGTTGGAACCGTGGCTATCAGTCTTCTATAGCTCGTTCGATTATGAAGATCCATAGTTTTTTCCCAAATCTCCTCGCCATATGTTTCTATGTAATTCTTTTTGTAATTCTTTGTATTGAAAAGCCGAATGAATTTACTAGCAAAACATTCAAGCATAAAAATAGTTGTAATTGAATAATAATTTATTTTGTCGACTCCATAACGAATATTGTGCAAGCGAATTTCGAAAGAGTTTAAAAGACAATATAAAATATTACAAAAACTCTTTGAAGGGGCCCTTAACATTCTTAAATACTCAGTCATTACAGATGGTAACTTTTGTGCCAAAGTTTGATTGGTTGCAGGCTGGTATATAGCAGCGAGCTTCTAAACATTTGTTATAAACCCACTCACCCCATTACACCACCCGCCCTTTTCAAACTACAAAGAATCTTTGTACTCCCAAACATGAATTACATTCCTGTATAGCCTTTCGCGTTCAATAACTGGTGATTAATTCGTTTTCTGCTTGACTTTCGAAAAGTTTGTATCAAACAGTTTTTGTATATTGATGCGATCCAGCATAGGCTAAATTTTACGAAGAGCTCAACAAAACCTCATTCAATTCTCCAATTTTGGTTTTATTTTTAGGGTTACTCTTTGAGAAATACTCTAATTACTTACCAAAAAGTTTTGGGGTTCTTTTTGTTTTCTGTCTTTCAGCCGAAATTAACCCATAAACTATAGGTAGGTAAGGTGTATATATTTATTTATATATATATATATATGCATTCTAAATACTCCATAGGGTACTACTTATGGATTGAAATGTTTTACTTTATCGACAAACTGAGTCAAAGTACAATAACTCTTATAAACTATTTTCTTGCATTTTCACCATAATCCACAGTATAATCGAAAAAAAATTCATTTATTTTTGACACTGAAACCAGTAAGGCTCACGAGTAAGTGATCGAGAATGAAATATTTGTAGAGATCTACTATTTTTTTTCAGCGAATTATACCTATTATATTTATGTTTTTGTTTTTTTTATCCGTTTCACATAATGTCCACAGAACCCATGATGGAAAGGTTTTATCCAGTGGTCTCAATAATTTTATTATCTATGTATAGGTTATGAATTTCCAACTGTACACAGCGACATTTCGGAAAATATATGACTAGGGGGGAGGAGATATAAAACCGAATTTTTACATGTCATTTTCTACTAGAATTTTTGACTCATTTTTATGAAAAAAGAAAAAAAAAAACTCTAACGTAGCAGCAGTTCCGTCAGAAAAAGTACGTTTTCAAAAAATGTGAAATTAGGTAGTAGGCACTAAAAAGTTATTAATAGATCGTAATAAACATTTGTTCCGAATTACGTTCCTATTGGTCCAAAATTAGGCATTTTATAGTCCAAATAAAAACGAAAATAATGTTACCGGAAGTACCGTGCGAACGATCCGTACCAAAATTTATAGTACGTTATAATATTTGTTACAAATTTCGTGGCTATTGATTGAAAATTGATAATTTTATAACAAAAACAAAAACAAAAACAAAAACAAAAATAGCCATACCGGAAGTACCGGAAGTACTATACTGCTGATCTGCAACAAAATCAATAGGTATGGTCCTTGGTTTAGTAATAACGTTTATTCCAAATTTCGTGGCCATCCAATAAAAATTGCCCTGTACCGGAGTAACAAGAAATTGACTTATATACATATATTTATATATATATATATAAATTTGAGTTACTGGCACTAAAATTTTCCTCCAGTTATGAAATAAAAACGTACCTACCCCCACCCCCAAGTCGTTCGATGACACTGTCACTAAGATTCATAAGTAGATTTTCAATAGAAAACCTACTTAATAGCGTAACATGAATATTATTATGTTTTTTGGAATGAGGGTAAACTAAAAATTCTTGTCACAAAATCGGACTTGAAAAAAAATTATACACCCCAATTAAACGACGGCATCATAATTATGGTTTTGGAAATTTTTTCGACATACCAGTTAAATTCACCCAAAATATTCTTAAAAACTAAAAGCCACTGAGACATAGCGAAGGGTGTGAGGGACCTTGGCTAGGGACAAGTTAACTGGAGTGAGGTAACACTGCATAGAAATTTTCGCCAATATCATAATGAAACGTATTAATTCTTATCTCAAACATCAAAGAAATTCCAGCTCATGTGTACAAATACAAAAAAGCTCTAACGTGACAAACTACGCAAGAAAATGTTCTTTTTTCTTTTTCTTTTTTTTTCAAAAACCAACGTGAAAAAACCAGAAGAAAAACTGCTAAAATAAAAAAATTAAAACTGAAATTACATTTAAATGAACTGTTAATAGAGATTCACGATGAACTGTATTATCAAATAATTATAAAATTACAAGGCTAACTTGAATACAACGAAATATAATAATTATAGTTCAATAAGTTAGTGCTCAATAAATAAAATAGAGGGTGGGTAGCCTACTTTCAGACAAGGTTCATTTGGAATTTATATATTTTTCTTAGTAAAGTTTAACATTCCTTGCAATTTCAATCGCCCATGAACCATAAAACTCATTGAAACCAAATTCGGTAGCGTGTTATAAAACAAAATATAATCAATGTCTGTACCTACCTACTTTGTAGGTACCTTTCAAATTTCGTGACCATTGCTCGATAATTATGTATTTCAGAGTCTTTAAACCGTTAAAAATACAACATAACCGGACATACGAACCATATAAGTCTTGTCCTTGGTTAGATTTACAAATGTCTGTCCAAATTTCGTGACTATAGAACAAAAATTTCGCCTTATACTCCGTTAACAAGATCTATACGTACCACGTACATATTATAATACATATACATGTATGCGAATTTAAGATTTTGGTGCCAAAAGTGTCCAAGGTTTCTGAAACGGAAAACGCACTAAACCCCATCACTATAGGTTGTTTCATAAGATCCAGATGATATGTAGATTTTATTTTAAAACCTACAAAAAAAAACCTGCTAAAATGATTAGAAGCAGAAAGTTAATGCAGTAAAATAGCGTATTCGTGAAACTCAAACATTTGAGGAATAATCTTGAGTTATGCTATGCGACTCCAATAACTCATTTTTATTCCTATACATATTTCTTTTGACTTGGTCAGCCAACAAAAGTTTAAAATATTTATTTACTTTTCGCGGCGATAAAATTTATAACGTTGGTACTATACATATAGCACTTTCAGTTTGAAAGCTGTTTATTTTTAATTTTCTTGGAAATGTGGAAAAGAAAATATGTGAGAAAAACTTTAATTTTTATCCAAAACAAAATGCAGTGCCCACACTCCGAATTTTTTTTTGGGGGGAGTGGGGTTGCTGAAGGTAAACAAGAGAAAGAAAAAACTTTTGCTAGAGTTATTTGTTTCTTCTCGATGAAAAAGAGAAATTTTTTATTCATCTTCTCAGTTTAAAAGAAACTGTTTATTACTCGCGTGCTATATTTCTTTCTCTTTCATCTCGTTGGAAAACTGATTTCACTATATATCGTAAAGTAAAAAAAAAAAAAAAAAAAAAGTTTCATCGAATTCTTTTGTGCTCTGGTTATACTCATCAATTTTTTGTGTATTTTTTGTCTTATTGATCTCTGGTTTGTTTGGTTTAATTTGTAACCATAATCGGTACAATCGTTCAGACTGCGAGTACCTACCAATTAGTACATAGTTAACAATATTTTTATTAGAATATTTAGTCAGCCGTTTCATTTTCAGAATATTTTCAATTATGATTTAAATTTTACAATTTTAAGAATAATTATCCGAACAATGATTAATATTCTAAAACAACAAAACAATATTAAAATGATTCACATTTGAATCATATCTACTCGGCTCTCATAATAGGTAGAGAAGAATAATGTAGTATACTATGGTTTGAAAGACTCACAAAATTTCAGTTTCATTTGGCTAATTTAAAGAAAAGTAGAGCCCATTTTATGATAAATGGAAATTGTTGAATGGTTGAACGTAGTCTAATTTGACTTTGCATTAATTTTTAAAACATTATTTTGACTTCTGAGTAGGAGTACATACCTATTCAAAAACCTCGCAATTTTGGTGGGTTGTATCACATGCTGCTATACCTCCGTAAATTATGATAGAAAAAACCGATTGGACCATTGGATAGTAGTCCTTACTCTCTTAAGTATCTGCTTTTACATAGAATGATGGGACCCTTGTTTTCTATTTATTTAAATTTTCTGTCCAGTTAATCTTCATATCGTTAGATATCTGTGTATAAATCGATATGAAACAAAATTTTAAGTATGATTTTAAAACAAAAAATAACAATTTATTCATAAACGTATTCACATTGTATGGTATGTTATATTGCCAATTATGTATTTCCAGACGCTGAATTCGAATTTGACGCTCATTCTTTCATTCGACTCATTTTTTAGCCATCCTGGGGCTCAAAAGAGGGGAAAATTTTGACTTTTTATATTTTATAGCGTGATATATCAACCGACATGTATTTTGGGGCACCGAATTTAAATTTAATGTTAATTTTTCATTCGATTTATTCTTTGATCCCCACGAAGATCAAAAGAGGAGCGAATTTATAATTTTAATATTTTATTATGTATATAACATACAGGGTGGTAACTTCGATGTTTCTACACCGGAAAAATACATAAAATTAATGTTTTCTTGATATAAAAAGTGGCCAGTATGTATTCGAAGGTTGAAAGTAAATTTTTCTGACCTAAAATTTAACAAGAAATCGAATGTTGCCGGTTTATAGTCGATACCTACGAATAAAATTGGCGGAAATAAAGTTGAATATTAATCATGATATGTTAGTATTTACTTCGGAAATGGAATGAATACCTAACATAATAAAATTCAGTGGACTGTATTTAGAAACTGGATATGTATTTGCATATTACAAAATCAAATGGAGATTAGGATAAATTACAAAAGGTGCTCAAACTGCTTTCTTTCAACCAGAATGCAGTGCCCCCAAGCGGTTGTAAAACTCCGTTCTTAGTCGACTTAGCGGTTGAGCATTAATATTTCTATAACAAGATGTAATGGAATCTTGTGAGGCAGCTTTAGTTTTATAAGATTGTCTCAAATGACAGATTTTCATTTGAATGTGTCCCCGAAAAAAAAAAAAAATCGCATTGAGTCGGGCGATTGTGCGAACCTCTATTCAATATTCAATTCTATATACGTCAATTTTTTTTTGTATGAATTGTAGGTCAGAAAAATTTGTTTTAGACCTCGGGATACACTAGTTACTTTTTTTTTATAAAAAAAACTTAAATCCTAGGTGTGGGGACATCACTCGTGTGAGGTATTAGTGGCTTGCACCCTTCGACGACAGTTGCCGCCCAAAGGCTGGTAATAATCGTCTACATGACGTTAAACAAATAAACACTGGTGCATACCTGTACGTACATACAGGTAAGATACATTGCACGGACCAAGATCAATTACCTGATAACAATCTCGGTGATGTCACAGCCCAGTACCAAACGCGCTGCGTCATTTCTTATCACCTCAACAGAGGCAAGAAACGATGTAACGTATGACATAATTACGTGCATGTATGTATGCATGTGTGTCTGTGTGCGTGTGCCAAATTCTGTATATAAACTCTCAGAACTGGCTCTAAAATCATCAGTGTTTGCCGAGGATTTGGTTCTCCCATACTTAACCGTATGAAGTGGCAGAACACGCAAAATACTGTTGAAGACCTTTTAGTGTGAATATCTCTCACGACAAGGTATTCCACACTAGGTATACATTTTTTTTATGGGGCAACATAGAAGTTACCACCCTGTAAGGCTGGATAGTGAAGAATTTGAAAATCTAAAGGTTGTGTCAAGTCTATGAAACGGCCATAAATTCCTGTTATGCTGTCATTGTAGCATTGATTCTTGAAATTTTTTAAAGCAATATAAAAATATTAACCTTCAAAACGGTTGTAGTTAGACATTCGTACATACTCAACCTCTCGGGTATACCATTATGGCATAACCTACGATGTTATTTTTTTTTATGAAAGTGAAGATCAAACTCTATCTAGAAATTTATGTTAAATAAATGAATAATAGTTGTGAAAAAATTACTGTTTTATTGTTTACTCTGAAAATAAATTAATACATTGTGGATTGATAAAATCTCAAAATAGAAAATTAAAGCAAATAAAATCTATCGCCGAGGAATGAATATCTTTAATTTTTATCTTATTCCGGACTCTCGAATTCCAATTATGCCATATTTGGAGTAATGTAAGTAGGTATTCGCGTGTTAGTCTACAAAAATATTTTTGATGTGTTTCTAAAGAGTAATGCGTATCTATTCCATTCGAATATTATATCAAACTTTTTTTGAAATTCCAGTCTATAGTTTGGCGCTTGAATTTCGTTCTTGAAATTACGTTTTAAATGTACTTACTCTAAGCCTTTGAAGAAGGTTATATTTTTATTTTTATTTTAAAACGATCTTTTTTTTCAAAATTTTTGTATTTAACAAATTTTTTTATTTTTCGCCATCATGGAGGTCACATAAATTGTCTATGCTTGATTATACGAACAACACTCGAGTCCATAAATACTTTGTTCGTTCAATTTTTAAAATGCATATAGAGTGAAGGAAAGTATTTTTCTCCCTACAATTTCCAGTGTATAGGCTAAAGATACCTTGTTGAAAAAATGTGAGCTACTCTACCTTCTGTGTCATCATTTATGTAGTTCTGGAATAGAAGCAAAAAATAAAAATATAATTATTTACCAACAACGCCTTTTACGATTCATCGAATCGTGATACACTTGAAAAAAAAAGAGACAGCATACTTACAATAAAATTTTTTATTCGAAATGACGTATAAATGAAATTTTTTTACCTTTTGGATTTATTGGCAGGAACTGGAATAATAAAATCTTGCTTATGAACAAAAAAAAGAAAGTTAAATTAAGAATTGGCTGAGGAAAAATTGTAAAATGAAGAAAGAAAAAAAAACTTAAATTTTATAGTAAATAAGTTTAAGTATACTTTTTTCTTTCTTCTTTAAAAGATAAAAGAAATTTTTTTTTTGTTCAAATTATTCGACGAAAATTTTTATTTAAAAAATAAAAAATTTTTCCTTTGTCAAATAATTCACCGCAACTCAATGTTTTTGATAACTTTTTATAGATTCCTTTCATCTTATTCGCTCGATTAATTTTTCTGAGAACTGATAAAGTCTACCAACCCATCTTATTTTTATGGGTTTGAATAGCGTACCTATTCAAAGAGTCTTTTCAGTTGAAAAGTTTGTGCATGATCGTTATTCATTAAACATCGAAATTTT
The DNA here is from genome assembly GCA_011428145.1 of Ericerus pela. Classification (NCBI taxonomy): domain Eukaryota; kingdom Metazoa; phylum Arthropoda; class Insecta; order Hemiptera; family Coccidae; genus Ericerus; species Ericerus pela. Next base: position 1,413,302 of record WOFM01000597.1, on the reverse strand, counting down.
CAACGATTTCTGTCTGTGTTGAAAATGGCTGTGGAGTTGAAAGAATTTACAAAGAAAAAACGAAAAAAATTGTTTCCTATCTTTGAGAAATTTTGCTTCGAATATAGCCTAAATGATAAAAAAGTAGGTAATGGAAAAAAAAATAGACAATTTTGGATAGAAATATCAAAGTAGTACTAAACTTACTTTTTTCACGTGTTAGATGTAAAAAACGATTGGTTGCTTTTACTACTATGTTTCGCAGGTACATTCATCCTTAAGAAATGTAGACATGTTTTCAACGTCATTAATTGGTCGATTCATTTTTTAAATTAATGTATTCTTCAACGTGTAAAATTACTTAAAAAAAAAAGAGAAGTCCCGTTGGCAGGCCAGTGAAAAAATAGATTATAGATAAGTAGAATAAACAGAAATTCAAATAATGTTAGATGAGTCAAATGCGCTCGCTAATTTCAAAATTGTGACTTTTTGAAGTTCACTTTCTTAGAATTTATAATGAATACAACCCACAATACAAATAATACGGGTGAGAAAGTCTTCGTAGTAGGGGGAAAACATCTCATTTTAATGATTAAAGGAACCATTGTGGGATGACGGAATTGTCGGGTGGGTCGTTGTCCGATAGCTAGAAGGGTCATTTAACATTTGGCGTGGTGAGAAATGGGAATTTCATATTCCTTCCAATGAAACACAGCTCATAATATAATAATGTTCCATAAAAAAAAAAGTTCTGAATTTTTATAACCCTCCTATACATAAAAGCCGTAATTGTTGACTCCAGTGTTGCCTGATACAGGAGAAAGAAATAGGGAAAGATACTTTTTGAACGCCCCTCGTGCATCATTAAGTATTATGGCATACACATTCACACACACACACACACACACACACACAAATCAGTGCATACTCTTATCATTTCAAAGCAGCACCAAAGCTGAGTGAATACGTTGCTGTATTTTGATGGTGGTGATTGAGTTAGGTTCTTGTTGGTTAGCAGTTTAATTCCCCATACTGGCAGAATACCTAAATTGGTGACCCACATATGATATGAGCGAGGCAGCAGTGCCATCTCACAGACATATTTGTCAGTGTGTATAGTTTACTTATATACCACTCCACTATGTGATGGTGTTAAGCATCAGAAGTTGTTGCTCTCTTACAAGTACCTATCCATCCTCTTACTCCGCCAGCATAGATCATAGTGCGCTCTTCTATCGTGGCGGAGTAGTGTGACGCACACACATATTAAGGCATAATCTCATCATCATCAGTTGACATCATGGTTGAGTGAATACAGAACTGTATTTTGGTGGTGATGATCGAGTTAGATTTCAAATGGTTGGTGGTTCGATTTTCTGTATCAATGGGATACCTTAAAAGTATAACAAACCGGGTGTTGGTTTTTTTGGACGAAACTCTTACAAAAATAATGTAAAAATTAGTGAGATAAGGGTAAAAAAAGGATGAAGAAAAAGAATCCCTCAGCTAATTCTTGAAAACGACACCAACAGGGGATGTGCCCTAAACCAGCCTATTCTTACATAATTTGAAATTCTGTATATTTTACATGAAATATCCCTTTTAAACGGTCGTGGCATTGGGATTTTTCTATCTGTTAGTGAAAAGAAAAAAAAAGATATACTTGAGGCTGGTTCACAATTAACAGGAATGGTAATGAGAATGGGAATGTAAAAGTTAAAAATAACATATTTAAATGGAGGCGTTCATATCAAGCTAAGAATAAGAACCGCCTGAGAGGGAGAATGGGAAAAATGGAGCAAGTTCATCATTTCCATTCTTGTTCTCAGATTTTTCATACTGCGTATGAGCTGTTAACTTTCTTATCACGTACGATTCACAATACTTGTACCCTTCTCGTTCCTGTCAATGTTGTATTGTGAACATAACTCATTCTCATGCAGACACATTCCTGTTATCATTTACGTTCTCGTTGACATTTCCGTTAATTGTGAACCGGCCTTTAGTACACCCAGAAAATTATGGCAGTTGGAAAATGACCTTCATTAAAAATACGGAGCAAATGCAGTGGTCAGTAAAGTTCAACATTTTAAAAATTGTTTCATCCTGTAAATGTTCAAATAAAATTTAAAAAAATAAAATAAAAAGAACGTTTCACCAAATTGACATAGAGAGGTGGGACGAATATTGATTAAAAATCTTGAACGGAATATTTCTTTGAAAAAACAAAAAACAAAAAAAGCGTAGACCTATGAATTCCCATTCAATGAACATGTAATATTTTAGGAGAAACTTGCAACCGCTAACGAAAGCGGAATATCTGGGTTTAGGTCACGTAGATGTGGCAGTTTGTATATTTTTTTTCAGGAGTCGTTTTTTTTGTGCCACTTTTGTGTCATTTTTTGTGTTTGCTAGGTAGCCAAAAGCCATCCCATGTACCCAATATTTCAAGCATGGTCCTAGATCAAAACCTTTACTGGAGGTTTTACACCCTGGACCCCCTTATCTTCCTGATGGGCTTTGCTTTTTCAACCTTATAACTCTGGAATAAGTTTAACTTCTTTGACTCTCTGCTTCATCAGGCTGGCTCTACCCGTCGATCCCCTGATTTCTGCTATTTAAACCACGTTTCTGGCGCCACAAAGCCTTATTTAACTGGAAAAGCCCTCTTCCGAGGCTCTTCCCCTTCATAAATCTAATTGATTCACAATATTAATCAACACATTCATACCATCCTATCTTCACGAAACTCCTGCTGTATGAGGCCTGCAGTACTGACCATGCATGAAGTAATTTTGAGACATTTTAGTGACTTTTTTAGAAATCTAAAACCCGTCTTTATTTTTAAAAAAATCATAAAAATTAATAACAAACAGTAAATTGTCTCTCAGCAACATCTGCATGTGGTAGTTGATCGTGAAGATATACCTACCTACCTATTTTGGTTTTGATCCACGATATTATCTTCTCACTTTCCAACAGAGATTTCGAAGAACTGCTCGGGTTGATGTTTCTTCTTTGTTAAATAGGCACAGTCTTCTTCAGCCACACCACTGGCTAACACTGAATGACACGCGACGGCTCAAAACATAAAATTAGGATTTTTCGAAGACTTTTTAGAGGGAATTTTTCTTCTTCAACAGTCTTACGATACATTGTTTGTTCCTTTCTCTTTTTCAAGTTTGGTTATTCTGTTTTATTTTTCTAATTGTTGAAGTATTTGTTAACTGGATACCCAACAGAAAGTTTATCTTCTATTCAGACCGTTAAGTATTGTTTATTTCGAAAATATATAGATGGTGTAAATGGTTTATAGATACTGTAAATGTTTCAGATCATTTTACAGCATCTCTAAATTTGAAAAACGACAAAAAGTTTTCACCTTAGTTTGCTGCCAAATCAATCACCAATTCAGTGCAGCTTGAGAATCGAGAAATCAATTAAGATACGAACTTATAGGCTTAGAAGTTTTAAAACGGTGACTGCGGTGAAAAGAAAACTCGCCAAAAACACGTAAAATTTATAGTAGGCCTAACTTACGAAAATTTTCCTCAGTTCTCGTTTTTCGATTCCTAGTTCAAGCGTCTGTCTAAATCCGTTTTTAATTAGGTAACCAAGAAATTTCAGAGAGGAAACTTTTTTCTCTTTGAAACTCAATCGACGTCTACCATGGTTACTCGCCAACAAAATAATACTGAAACAGTATACCGACAGTCCCTACTTTTATTATAAAGTAAATTCACCGAATAAAAACCTGGACCTTGTGATTCGAAAGGTCACTGAATAGTTTTTACATTTCATAATTAGATCGTCCTATGGAATAAAAATAAATAAAAAATAAAACCTATTTCAAAAAAGAAATAAAAATAAAAAAGCATTCTTTTAAAATTTCTTTAGCAAGATTTAGGTCTAGGTACTAGAATTATTGAAGTCGGCGCTAATTAAAAAGTTTTATCATAAAATTGGAAGGAATTATAGGTACTTACAAAGCCTACATGGTAAAGGAAAAGAGCGCCGACTTCAATAATTCCAGTTCCTAGACTTAGATCTTGCTGGAGAAATTTTAGAAGAATTATTTTATTCTTTTTAGTGCATTTTTATCGTTTATTTTTTAAAGTTAATTCCATTTAAAAAAAAAAAAAAAAAAAAAAAAAAAAGTTTTTTCAGTGACTTTTCCATTTTTAGTATTAATGGCAATATTATTTTGAAACTAATAATATTTAATATGAAACACATTTTTATTCTCATTACGGGGATAAAACGAAAGTGTGAAGGCGCTGGCTTGGTGCACAACTTAGGTGTGAATTTAGATGAAAATTTTGGTGTGAAAGAGAGAAGAAAAATGTGTCTGTGTTAGTAGATATGTGGTTGCGTGCGTGCGCATGGCCCAAGAAAACAACCTTGTAGCATGTGTGAGCCGAGCTCAGCATTAAAATTAGACCACACGAGGTGAACCATGTAGCTCATGAACCAAAAAGTGTGTTTGCCCTATTATACATAGGGACTAGCCACACAACCTACCAGCGAGTTTACTCGCTACATGTAGTAAGATGTGTATTTACTTGCTCAATTGTCATGAAATTTGACGTACTGGTTCACATTATGAAGTTAAAAATCTCACCCAACAAAAATGCTATTAATTTCAAGGTTTGTTTGTTATGGGGTGGCCGACTGTAGATATATTAATTTCCCACCGTTGTGGGGCGGTAGTACAGTGGTCAGATTAATAAAAATATAATTTAGTTCAAAGGTATCTCATGACGTACTTGAATATCGTAAGGAACAAAATTTCGATCAATCAAGTGGTTCTCATTTTAAGGTTGACAAGTGAAGGCCGCGTAATCGATGAACAACAATAAAATTAGACAAACTTTTACTATTGCGCATTTCAAAATGTTGATGAATACAATTTCGATAATTCACCTGATTCGCTTTTGGAGTCAAATTTTCACCCCCCACCCAATGAAAGGAAAGGTGGATGGTGAAGTTTGATCAATAGCAATAATTTTGGAGTCAAGTTTTTAAAAGAATTCATTAATTTTTCACAAAAGATTCTTAAAAGTTGATTGTAGTCCAGTCAAATCTTACAAAAAAAAAAAAAAATTAGCACATAAAATTTAAGTATATAGGGTATTTGAGTGGATGCCCCAGATTAGTATACTAAAAGTAGCATACATCCCACCCCTCGCATTTTTGGGAGGTTGGTGATTTGGTTTTTTGGGGTTTTCTCCAGGAATTTTAATTTATAGGTAAGTAAAAAATTTTTCAACATAAAATTTCTTACAAAAAAGTGTGCACTTTTTTGCCCAACATCCCCTTTTTCCTCCAAAGAGTCTTGAAAAAACTATTCTTCAATGAATATGTTCAATAGCATTAAGTACCTAAGTGGGAGATGTTATTTGTAATTATCATACCGTGTAGATAATTTGTAAACCCAATAGATATTTTCTAACCATCGACCCCTTTTCATAACCTCTTCTCGCAAAAAAGGTTACAAGCATTTCTTTTTTCCAACGCCCATTGCTTCCCCTCAATAAAGTTGTTTTCAAGACTTTCTGGACGGTGAGGGAAGCGTCAAACAAAAAACTATGAAGGTAGAAGGGATGGTAAAAGGTTATGGAAGGGGATTGAATGGTAAAAAATATGTATTAAGTTTACGAATTATCTACAATTATACTTCCCATATAATTCTATAGAAAATGTTCCGTGAAGAATGGTTTTTCAAAACTCTTTGGAGGTAAATGGGGCGTTGGGTAAAAAACCACATGTTACCTGATTTATGGGAAATTTTATGTTGAACAATTTCATACTGACCTATTTTTATCATTAAATCAAAATTCGCAGAGAAAATCGGGAAAAACCAAATTTTGGAGTTATAAACACCCTCTCCCAAAAAGTGCAAGAGGTTGGGAAGGTACATCTTTTGGTATGTTATTTCAAGAGACTCACTCAACAACCCTTATATAGTTGAAGTTTTTGTTCTAATTTTTTTTCTCGCATTTTGATGCTGATTTGACTGAACTATTAATAATTCCATGATTTTTGACAATTTTCAGTCGTTTTTTACTAGTAAGAAGACCTTGCCAAGTTTACTTTTTTTTTTTTACAATTATTACTTTTTTTCTGAATTTTTTATGCGGTTGTCATAATAAATTACTATATTCGATGCATAAACTTCGAGTTCCCGACAAGTTCCATTGAAATTTAACTGTGAGCTCTCAGTTCAACCATCCTTACGTACGATTTTAGTTCTGTATCAGTTTTGTGAGGTGACCAAACCCAAAGAATAATTAATTCTTCCAAATAACATTTTAAATAAGAAATAGAGCATGTGATACAAACATAATCATATTTACAAAAAAAAAAAAAAAAAAAAAAAACCTTTTATCAGAACTTATTGAGTGAGGTCAGAGAGTTAAGCATTTTTTGAGAACTAAAGTTATTTTTTGAGTTATATCTGAAAAAATCGAACTGTCTGCGATGAAAGAGTATAGAAGTCCGAAGTCCGGCATATTATGCCAAGTAGTGCAGAGTGCAAGAAATAGACGACAGAATCGATTCTAGTCGAAGAAGTATAGGAAATGAATATCAATAAGAAATATAAACAAGTACAGAATGTGAGATCACTTACAAACAGACGTCAAATGTATAGTAATATGACGAGAGTTGATGATTGTACACGGTGTAATCTCGAATGAAGATATTTAATATATAGTATAAAAAAGTGAAAGTATTCTATTCAGTGGTTTGCCCATAGTATATAAGCGGTATATATGGAGTAAGTAGTGATATTCTTAAGAAATTAATGAAAAATTTAGGTTACACGCAGTATTCACGAGTCATACTCCTTGGTTATTCTTATTTGGTTTAAATTATCTACTTATCAATAAATGAATTTCATTTCTCTACTCTATTGATTTTGGAGCCAGTTTTTTTTATTAGCCAATGAAATGACCTTTTTTTAATAGCAAAGTGCGAGAACCATACGTTAAACTTCGGCTCACAAACTCACGTCATTGGAATCCAGTAGACCCTCACCGTGGAAAAAAATAATTACTCGTAGAAAAACCTTCAGAATATGAGGAAAACGAATTTTTAATTTTTTTTAAATTTGTACATTGAAAAATTAGTACTAGTAAAAGGACCAAAGAGAAGATGTATATACTCTTAAGAAATTTCACGATCACATCACTGATTCTATTAGTAAAGGGTTCGTGGTAGCGAGGTAAGGAGGATTGGGAATATCCAAGTTCTGCGCTCTTTTCTATATCACACGTAGCAATTAATACCAATTTTTGAGCCATTTTTCATTACTCCGCGCTAAAATTAAAGTACCAACCAAAAGATACCGAAGAAAGTAAAATAAATAAGTATTTTTTCGGAGAGTAAACATAAAAAAGTGCGATAAGAAAAAACGACGGCCGTCATAAATAAAATTTGTTGTGAAAATGTCGAAGAAAATTAGTTTTCCGTTAGTCTTGTTTAAGGAACTTTTCTCTGCTCAAGAGACGATGGGGAAAGGCACATAGGCTACGAGGTATTCTCTACTGAACTGAGAAGGAAATTCTAAAAAATATTAGACTACAAACTTCATTTTTTCCGCCACCAATAATTGAACTGAAAATGTAGATATTTTTAGTCTCGAATATACAGAAAGAATAGTTGTTCTATTTATTTACCCATCTATTTGTAAATAACATGACAAAAAAACAAAAAAACAAAAAAACAAAAAAACAAAAAAAAACACAAATGGTTACAATAAAACACGTATAAAACGAATACGTAGACAAACAAGACATTTTAATTTTGAATTTGAAACGAAATTTCTTCGCTTTTCTTTCAGCGTAGGTATACAAAATTGGAAATTTTCATCTTCCTCGTTCGATCGGTTGAAGGTGTTTCTCTTTTTGTTTTTTGTTTAGTTTTGTATTTTTTCTGACCATCAAAAAGCTAGGAGAGTGAATGCAGAGCATTAAATCCGATAAAATTGTATTCGTCGATTTCTTTTATGTACAGGTAGGTAGAGGGACTACTGAATGTGAATCTTTTATTTTCTTTTGTTCATTTCGAGTTTTTCTTTTGGTTTTGTTTAAAATAGTGAAACAAATGTAATTGTGTAGGTAAATGTGGTTGTAAGCAAAGGTAAAGTGTAAAAAAATGTGCAAATAACTGGCTTCTTGAAAAAGCCTAATTAACTCGATTCATTTAACTATTGAATGACGATTAAACTGCTATTTTTAATAATGCTTTTACTTAATGTCATTTTTGGGTTATCATAAAACAAGACAACTACATACAAAAAAAATAATGAAGTCATACTCGGAATAAAAGATAATATTTCCGTACGCTCAAATTTAAAAAATTTTTCTTCTAATAACGATTTAATTAATAAAAATACTTTTTTTCAATGGTGTGTACGGCTACGTGACCATTTTGCCTAACGGCTGCAGGATACACTTTGATGTCGAAGTAGGGGAAGCGAGATTGTCAAAATCCGATGGCCTGTAGTAGTCTACTAAACATGAATTTTTCAATTTTATATTAGAGCACCGATAGAACCCAACCGAATACACCGCCATTTTGGAATGAGTCGAAATAGTCATTTGTGACACAAGAATAAAAAGTGGGTGATTTTGACTCGATCGTTGGAGTACAGATTATAAGGTCGGACCATTGTTCTGTTGTTGAGTGTTTTCCTCACCTGGTAATTCATCGGTGACTTCTCTCCCGTTGAGTTTCTGGATGTCTTTTGGTCTTTTACTTACTTACGTTGTAGTCACGGTTGTGTATGGTGGTGTCTGAGTATATTTCTCTCACCATACAATAATATTTAACATTGACAGTGAGTTTTATGTGCCCACAACTCTGTTGAATAGCGATCACCCACTTTGCACGTATGCCACGTAATATTTTTTACAACAACCCCCCTCTCATCAAATAAAAAAGGCAAAATTTGTTTCTTACAACCAAATAATAAGTTAATTAATAATTTTACTTTTTTTTTTTTTTTTTTTTTCACTAAAAAATCTTTGTACTTTTGAAAAAACTTAAAATTTTTTTAGAATAAAATAATTAACTAAATAATTTTTTTTTGGAAAAAATAAAAAACTGGGAAAGTAGTCGAACCTTGCAAAAAAGTGATCAAGACAAGCGAGAGATTCAACTCGAAAGTGCGCATGCGCTCAACAATATTTTTTCGTGTCGTATTGAAATAGGATTCTCTACTCAAATAAACTCTACTCCTAAGTCTGCATTTTTTCCTTAAATACGATTCATAACTTAATGGTGAACCATCAGAGAAATCATGTGATAACTGTGAATGAATAAAATACAACTATATAGGAACCTATAGCCTATAGTTTTTTTACATTGGAAAGGACATCATGTGCGCGTCGGCGTAATTTCAAAATTTCAATTCGATGAGGGAAGAAATATGAGACAGTGCCATGGAATGTAAGACTGCGTCATATTTATAAGGGAGTGGTTTCCTTTTTCTCAAAATATTGTGGATAACTGCCCCACTTGCCTTCTCGTTGATTACTCCTACGCATGTATAATATATATTTTATAATGTAGATTAGTTATCTAAAGGTACTATAAATCATATTGATGAGAAATTTCAATACCTAACTACGGTATGCTTATTTCTTAGGCCAACCTCACGTCTACGTTCATTTTCAGTTTCCCAGCAATAAGAAAATAAGTATTTAAATTAGATTATTATGAATGAAAAAAATAAACCATATTTCTATATCACAGCCATTAGATATGATAGCGTAAAAAAGAAGTAGGGAATTGTTTTCTCTAAATTTTATGCCAATTATTTTCACATTTTTACATTATTATTGTAAGTAATACCGCTTAGATATCAAAGAAAATTAAAAAAATTAAGATCAGTCTCCCCTGATGGAAACACAGGTTATAGAAGCTGAACACTTCTATCACTCATTCAGAAAACCACCCCCACCACATTTCAGACGTATGACCACTGGCAGATACTAATTCCCTTTCAATCTCATTTCTAGACCTTATTTGAGTCGTCTTAGAGCTATAGTTTATGGTTTGTTTTCTAAAGCAACCCTTCCATGTTTGACTCGTTCCGGACAAACAACTAATCAACCTGAAATTATTGCGCAAGTCAGGCAGAAATTCGTCCGCCCACAATCGAAAACTTGATTCAGCATTCGGTGCGTTCGTAGGCGTGTACCGCAGTCGAATAATATTTTTTGCCCCGAACGTTTCGCATTATTTTTTATCCATGGAATTCATTCATTTCGGTCATCCGCCAGGACCGTACCGCGCGCAAGTAGCCCGACTGTAATAACTGATTGCACAAACCGACGACTATGGCGTACAATATCGAAAAAGTGGCCAAAGAAACGATTTTATTATTCTTCCTCGAGACCACCGAACAGCATTTGGGCAAATTTAACGAAGACGACCTCACCCAAATCAGCCGCTGGCTCAGCAAGATCACGCGATTGGATTTGTATTCGATGCGCACCCATCTGTTGCTGCTGTACCACGTGCTCAAACGTGGCGAACTGCTGCCGCCGTTCGACAAGGACCCGGCAGCCGTGAATTTGCCGCGATTTCGCGGCTACAATTCGTACATCGACGTCGATGATCCGAATCTGGACCAGCTGCTGAGCTCGGTTACGCACTGCTCGGCGCACGCCAGCCGCTGCCAGCGCGAACAACACGCTGCCGAACCAGCAAACGCAGCGGCTGCCGAAGGGGCGAGAAAATCGCGCAAGGACATCTTCCACATACCGTGTAGACGACCAGCGCAGCCGCAGCAGCCGCAGCAGCCGCATCATACCCAGTCACAGCAACATCATACTCATCATACCCACCAAGAGGATCTGAATCGAACGTACACTCTTCGATCTCGTAGCCAACCGCGATACCAAGGCGACTACGACGAACCGACCGTCGAGGATAAACGTTCCAGAAGTGTGCCGCGAACTGATGCCCAAGATGGTGGCTATGCAGCGTACATGGAGGACAATGACGACGATGACGACGACGACAACGAAGCTGCTGCTGTGCAGCCTCCGCAGATCGTGACTATGGCCGCCAAATGTTGTCCTGCCGAATACGATGCTCCGGCGGCTGGAGTCTGCTCGCACTCCATATGCAGACCGTGTCGCGCGCCGTCTTCAGATCGGCAAGAAATCGGTCCGACGTCGTCGTTCTGCTCGGACGACGAATACCATTTGCCTAATTTTCCACTTTCTCCCATCCGCAGCGTAGAGCCAACCAGATTTTGGCCGCTGAAGGAAAACGATGAGAATCGCAGCAGCAGCAGCAGTGCTTGTCTGCGTCGGTCGCGCATTCCAGTCGCGTCCAAAGCACGTTTTTCAGCCTCCAGGACGGCGACGGCCCGTCGTAACGAGTCCAGAATTCCAGTGCGCGCGGCCGACGCTCGCTACACGCAGAGTTCACGGTTCCAGACGGGCGTCACTGTGGTAATATTGAGTCCGATGCGACACTCGTCGAGTGGCTTATGTGAGAAAAGGAGGTCGAGTGAAAATCAACAAAAGTCGATTGGTTGAGGACCCCTTATCGACGAATCTATATCTAAGCGTAGTGGAAAATATATATTATTTTTCGGTGCAATTATTGTTTTCAGTCACCTCTGGTAACTGAAATATTGATTTCATAATAGGTTTTTTGTTTTTTGTTTTTTTTTTTTTCAGTGAAGATTTTGAGAACTGACTGTTCTGTTTTGAGAAAAAACAAAAAAATGGAAATCATCATTTCAAAGCTTCATGCAAATAACGCTAGAAACGAAAAATCATTGAAAATAATTTTCCAATCCAAAATCTAACAACTTTGAAAAATAAAAGAAATAAAGAATAAAAAGAATAATTCCTTTAAAGTGTCTCCAGTAAGACCTATTGGAATTAAAATGAAGTGAAAAAACATGCATTATGGTAAATTAAACAAACGTTCATCGAAGATGCAACCGGTTTAAAAATTATAAGTTATGCTGGAACAATCAATAAAAAAAAAACTAGCGCAGCAAACTTCGCTATAGAAAAAGTAGGTTTTTTCTAGAGAAAAAATTATGAATTCTGATGGTCACATTAATTGTCTGTAAGTTTGTATGCGTTAATGGTATGTTATGATTGTACGAAATATGTTAGCTGCTGACAAAATATTAGACAATGTGAAATATAAAAGTATTTTTTCTTAAAAAAATGAAAAATAAATTAAGATCATCATATAATTCAAAATAAAACCAATGAAATATAATAAATTTATGAAATAATAAAAAAAAGAAAAGATGAGCATGTGGTTAATTTTTGTAAAAAGAAAAGTTCATGCAAATTAGGATAAAAAGGGAAAAAAAGATTTACGGAAGTACCGTCTGGTCAATTCGCTCCAAAATTTGCAGCATGCTACAATAAATTATGGTGAATATTTATTTAAAATTTTATATATATGGTTCCAAAATTCCTGTATTTTATGACCCATATAAAAACAAAAATAGTGGTACCAGAAGTAAAGCCCAGCTCATCCGAACCAAATTCTGGTCCTTAGCTCAGTATAAATGTACGTGTGGGCACCATACATCTTGTACACATGTCATTCCTTATCAGGTGTATTGTAATCAATATTATATTATATACACTGTTTGTTCATATGCTCTTAGTTGCACACACAGGCAAATAAGATGCAATGTTTGGCCAATGACAAAATGATAGATAAAGATCTCGGTAATGTCTCGGACTGATACACAAACGCATTATGTCATTCCTTTTCAGTTGCTATAGCAATGAATAATAAATAACGTGATTTCTACAACACATATAAATATGTATATGTACACATTTGTGTCTGTGTGGTGTGCCAATTTCCTGATATAAACTCACGAAACTGGCTCCAAAATTGCCAGTGTTTGTCCAGGTGTTGGCTTATCCATATGTCTAATATAAAGTGGCTGAACACACATAATTCTGTTGAATTACCTTCTGGTGAGAATATCTACTTCACGACAAGGTATTCCACAGCACTCATCAAATTTCGTGATTATCGGGTATAAATTTCGACCTGAACTGTGGGAACAAGAAATTGACTTATATCTGTCTATCTATCTATCTATATATATGAATTTAAGTTATTAGTGCCAAAATTTTCATGAGGTCAAGAAACGAAAAACGTACCCACCCCAACCCTGAGGGCTAATATCGCACCAAGCGTAATAAGTAGATTTATAAAGAATACCTACTTAGAAAATTATACACGGTTTGAACTGATAATCTCTTCCTTTTTTTGAAGTCGATTTAAAACTATTCGATATTGAAATGATTATGATTTTCATGCCCACAATTTGAATCATGAATAGATTCTACGTTTGAGCTCTCTAATCAAGGAGTAACCTAGAGGTGAGAGGCTAAGAGCAATTTTCTTCGATATGAGTTTAGGCTCAATTGATACCACATAAGAGAGCTTTAACTGATGAGGCTATTCTAAATTTTAAACGCGGTATTAAGCGAAATTTTAATCATTAACTAAACGGGGTGTTTTGGCACTAAATAGAATCTACACATTGAAACTAAAGGAAAATCTCATAATTTAAGTACCCTAAACGTGTGTGTTATTCTTAACGATCAAGAAGTTAGGTGTAGTAGGTACCTATACTAAAAGAATGACATTAAAAAATTTTTGTCTAAAATTGTTATTTATCTGTGTAAGTATACACGTAGTACTTATTTAGGGGGAAAAAAAATGTTTTTTTTTCACTCTTATCGTATTTTGTACAGTTACTGTGCAAGAGATTTCCAAAGTTCATTGCGTACCATACATGATATACAGTGCAATTTTTGACTTTTCTTATTCATTAATCTCTCATTGTAAAAATTAAATGCATTTTGAGTTTCAAGCAGCTTGATACTTCGATGCAGGAGGTTGAGCTCTTTCCAATGGTACCTATATTTTAAATTTCAATTCAAGTAAAATTTGGGAAGTTACTGCAAGAGAAGTAAAAAATGTCCCACTGTGTATAACTCTTCAATTTAAAATAAAAACTAGTTGATCTAAAAATCGAACAGTAATTACCTCCGCTATTTGCGTGAAATTTTGGAGTTGGACAGATATTTTCGGGTTCCATGAGTCTGTACATATAAGTTTCTTTTCCCTATCATTATACCGTTGCTCTTTCGATTTCAGTAGGTTTTCATAAAGAAAAATTCTGGTATTATATCTGCTCTCAGGAAGAAATTTTCATTCATATTCTACCTAATGATAGATTATTATTTATATTTTTCAACTATGTTTCAATTCTATATCAGATACGATTTTCATAATCATGTTTGTTTCAACAACAAAATTACTGACAATAAAGACAGAATTTCAAAAGAGTCGAAAGAGCTTTAATTTCGAGGTATTTTGCTCTGAAAAACATGTTGTTTTTCACTTTGAACACAACTTCGTCGATCAATATTTTCATGAGTATATTTTTCGAAAAACCTGATTTCAGTTTGGGAGCAAGAAGGTTGGGGTTGAATGAATCTCTTCATTTTTCATTTAGGTACTATATATTTAGGTACTTACGCGGGTTAATAATTTTACTGAAATTTTTTCTGAAAACTATTCAACAAAGATAGTTACTTAATTAAAAACTTTTTTGTTATCAATTGCTATTTTCCGTTTCTTTCGTATCAAGGGCTAAATTTAACTCCAAATTTCTGAGGAAAGTGTAACGAAAAACAGTTTTTAGTACCTCTTTCCTTGTTTTCGTTTTTTAGTTTCTGTTTTAAAATATTTTGTTGAGACTTCCCAGCCTTTTTATAATACTGAAACCACTTTTTCGACTCTATAATTGTTGAAATAATACAAAAATAAGGAAAAGGTTCTCGCGATCAGCGATTTATTCAAATTATAACCATTTTTTTTTTTTTTTTAGGATTCACTTCAATGTTGAAAATTAAATATTCATTTTATGAGAAACAAAAATGATTTCTCTTCATTTACGTTTTCATACCTGGTATAAGTACCAAGTTGATTCAAATCTAGGGCCTAAAATTCTCTTTCAGTGAAAATTATGTATTTGTCTAATCAAATTTAGTCATAATAAGATTTATAGAAGATGTTAATGATGTTATGACACAATTTATTTTTTCTAGAGGAACAAAAGACAAAATAAAATAAAAAAACAAATAACTTGTTGCGAGAGTAATTCAATAGTTTTAAATTACCTCAACAAATAAGATAATTTCTTTTATATTATCTTTTATTAATATTTCACTTTGATTATTACAAACACTTCGAAATTATACTTAATACTGTTTCTTAATACTAATGAAACCTAATGTCCATAACAGCTAGTATGAACCCTAACGTTTCTACTTGACTGTAGGTTTAGGAATGATCATGTCTTCGAAATGAAGATACGACATCACTTTTGTTTCCTTTGTTTCAATCAAATATGGCCGACCAAAAAGGTGGCGTGATATAGAACATCCGCCAAATATTATGACACATTATAGTCAGCATATCTGGTGGTGTCTGATCGTGAGAAGCTAAGTGAGATATAGACAGCTATTATTCCGAGAATTAGGAATAATAGTTGTCTATAATTTGTTCAACACGTTTTTGTAAACAAACTGAATCGTCTCCAAAAACTGGATGGAACATAACTCGTTCGGGTTTGGATTTTTCGATTATTTGAATGCAGAGGGAGATGGGAAAATTGAGAACCTGGAAAAGTGTCACTTACCACAAAATATTGGGTAATTCTTATTTAAATCAATAAGGAATACTCCGGAGTCATGAAAACTCACTTTTGAACCTTGCTGGGAAATTATTTTATGTAGGTAATTAATGACCAGAAAGTGAAAAAACGTAAAAATCTACCATAATTATGAATCTTGCACAAAAATTATAAAAAACGAAACAAAATATCAAACTCCTCGTTGTGGCCGATTCGACGTTTTATTCAGAAAATGTAACCTCTACCCCAAGAGTATTAAATATGATGAAGGCGCATGTTAAACAAAAAATGGCGCCACTTATGAGACAAAGTATCCCCACTCCTAAGGAAGGATACAATTTTTGTCTTATTTTAATTTACGAAATTTGGTTTGATGTGGTTTCTGAATTATCAATTATATTTATACGTTAATCTAATTCAGTTATTAGGAGAAGAAAAAATTTTCATTATTGTTAATAGGCTCGAATAAGGGCAAACACATTTGAATTTGGTACTGTATGGATGGGGATAACTACTTCAAACGTGGAGCCATTTTTTGTAACAGTGTCTAGATGGACATGCGTCTTCAATTATATTTACTACTGTGTGCCTCTACCTCGATGTAAAGGGAACATACCATGATGTAAAGTGAACATGGCTCCATGTAAAATGATGCTTCACGTATTTACATGGAGGTAGACCTTTACTTCTCATCGAGGTAGCATTCATCAATGATAAGAGCTACTTTTTGCTCACAAAATACCAGCGTAAACATCGGGTTTCTGATCATATATTATACAAAAAATTATATTGACATAATAAAAATATCTAAAATCTTTGTAGATGCAGTTGCAAGGTAGGATGAAATAGCCTAATATGGATCCAAAGAAATTAAGAGGTATCCTAAAAATAGTGCAGATGATTATTCCTATTTTATGAGAAGTTAAATATGTAGGTGTTTGTTGGAGTTATATTGATTGCTTGAGCACTTGCCGGCTACACTGATGTGATATATCGCAACCACTAATTCTCTCGATACATTATTCTTTTTCATTTTTCTTTCCGGTTTTAATAGAGCTAACATATATCTGTTATTCTCTATGTAATAAAGTATTTACTTAATGTGGTACTGCAGTGTTTATATTATTATATATTAATTTATTTAATCATTTGCTTCATCATTTAATTACCAAAATACTTTATGGACATATTGCCACCAATGTCCAATAGGATTTGATAAATAAATAGGTATATACTTACAACTAAATCTGATGAGTGGATAATGCCAATTTTTTGTCAAATAAACCTATTCATGCCCTTACGTACGTACTGATTGATATATGGCAACAAGGAGAAATGCATGCAGCAATGAACTAGAAATATATCATTCTACTACCTATGACTAAGGTGGGAGGATAACCAGAGTAGATTTTTGAATGGGTCAAGAAAAAGTTGAGGGAATTTTTGACAGTAATGAGATGGGAGGGGGTGTAGGTAATGATTTTATATAAAGCTGAATTTATTCCAAACAAAAATTTGCTATTTGTTCGATCTTTTCCTATTTTCACAAACCTACAAGATGTTCATTACCATTTGTTCAAATAACGAATTTAATTCGTTTTTATTTATTTTTTGATAGTTGTTTACAACAGAGAAAAAAAAGTTAGTTGTTCATTTGATGTAAATTCAGTTTCATCGTATGTTGGCAGAAATAAGAAATGAGGTTTGGAGCAAATTGGGACCACTTAAATTTCAGGTGGTTGGTGGTTCACCAAATCATACCTTTAGTTACACCTCTATTAGTGCCATATTTGGGTTTTTTCTGTCTGGAGGATCTATAAATTTTACCACCCTTGAATATAAATATCAGTACGATGGTAATGCAAAAATTACTTTTTCTTTGGGTATATAAAAAAAACTGAAAAATTTTCTGCCCCCAAAATCTGCCACCTGTAAGCAGAGTTTTTGCAGGCTAATATGAAATCATGCACTAGTTCCCTGTGAGTGTTGCTATTCCTAAAGGTAAAAGTATAGGTTTTTTAGGTGAGCTGCCTTGATCATGTTTTCATATCTTTAATTAGGTATCTATAAGTACATGTAATTACATTGCATTGCTTGATGATTTGCTTCTTAAATTGAATGACTGGTTCTTCTAGTGCTGGTAATCGACCAGAGTACTTCTTAAAATTCATTAGCATAAAAATACACACCACTTTTCACATTGTTTTGAGGAAAATATGTAAGTCAAAAAATGAATTTTTTCCACATTTTAAAACTAGGTAATTACCTATAGGTTGCCAGCATGGAAAATTGAACGAGCAACCTACAGATTAAAATAGTAGCAACGCTACCTCATGGCTACAGCATCGCCAATAGTCAGTAAAGGTGTGAGTATACATGTTAACATCCCCACAATCACACCCCCTAGTGCTGCTGCCATGGTTGCAGCATGAGATCCCACACTGGGAGGAGTTAGGCTGCTGCTACACGGAGAAAGCAATAAACCCACAATACAGGCTTACACTATCATGGCTCGATGCCACTCTGTGGAGGGGGATGTGTGAACAGGTAGAGAGGTATATTCAGTCACATTGCGCTCACCATTTCCGTAGTTTGCTGGCATGAGGAATCCAACTGGCAACCTACAGATTGAAATAGCGACAATGATACCGTATGGCTACGACGCTGCCAGTAAAGGTGCGGGCATATATGTTCACATCTCCACATTATTATGTCATTAGATTTTCACGAATAACTGCAAAATCGTGTTCACTATACAGAAATTAAGACCCAAATCTTGTTTCTCCTCGAGTAAGTCGTAAAATAAAATTTTCAGCTACAAATATGTAGTGCTAACTGAGATAAGCGAGTCCAACTATAGCCAGAACAGGAACAGACAATTACTACAACTGAACATATAGGATGACAGTATTTTAAAATGATCTCGGATTGGTTTATTAGTGGTAGTTAATTTAAAGGGAAGCTTAGGTGATGTGAAGAAAATGAAGAAGATAAGAGGGCGACAGAAAATATAAATACTGAGAAAGACACCTACAAGAGTGCTTAGTTTATATTATAGTGTCAACAGAATTCATGTAACGTACGTGTGGGTGTGAATAAATTTAGAATTTAGCGAATAAAGATGAATGAGAAGAACAGTGTTCCTAACAAAAGTTATATGAGTAAGTACTTTAGGTATATGTAACTTTAAGTCTTTAAGTGTATTTAACGATTCGAATGTTGGTTTGCAATAAAAGCAGTTTCACATAATTTTAATATTTATTGTATGTGCGAATATACATATCGCCTGGTACAATGGATGAGACATACCTACCTACCTATTCGTTACACACATAATGGATCTATCTATAGTGATTTTAATCGGTCTGTTCTCATTCATAAGTACGTTTTGAGGGTTTTCAATTGATATATGTATTGACTTTTGAAACAAACGCGGAAGATATTCAGGAAAAATAAACCAGAAGTCGGAACTGAACAACATATTACGCCTACAATGTTGAATTTATAAACGTGGTAGCTTATTTTTGAACATTTTTCACAATTTTATTCTTTACGATAAATTTGTTTCGCCACAAAATTATATTCGCTCACATTTGACGTTTTTCTACTCACATATGAATCCCGGCCTAATTAATAACGCTTTTGAAGTGATATTAGGTTTTTAGAAATCTTGGAAAAAAAATTAATATAAATATGATCGAATTTATGTGCTTACGTCAACAGTCTTTTTTTTAGAAATTTTTAATATAAAAAAAATTACTTGATTTGCACAGTCGAGGATACATTAATTGGAAATTATTGGAAATGATTTATGTATTTAATTTTCATTTTGTTAAATAAACACTATCTCCAATTGAAAATATTTCGTAATCATGATCTTTTCGTGAACTTTACTTTCATTTTTTGTTAGGCTTATAAGCTTATGAGTAATGGGAGCTTAAAAATGGATTACTTTTTTTTTTGTTAGTAAGTATCTAGTAGACTATTTCAAATACCTTTTGGATTTGGAGTATTTGATTTTGAATAAGTATGTAGGATAGCTAAAATGAAATAATAACATCTTTCAGTGGTTTTCCTCCATTGCTCCATTTCTAGTTTTTTGTTTTTTTTTTTTTTGTTAAGATACAGGATAGCCATTTAGATACTTTTTTCGTGCAATGTTCATATACTGACAATTAGCGCTCTCTTTAAATGTATGCCTGCCAATCAAGTGGCGGATGTTCGAATCCCAATGGAGAAACTTTTTTTTATGCCCTACAAAATTAATTACGTCGAATATTAGGCTAAGACTGGGAAACACCTTTTTTTCTTAGTGCCAATAGATAATTAATCACGACGATAAGTAGGCTAACTGAGACAGATTTACTACGATAAGTTTCAGATTCAATCTTTTGTGCAGATGTGGGGGAGACAGGTCCATGATATGCCACTTTGGGGGCGATAATGACGAGGGGCCGAAGTGGGAGAGACAAAGCCCCACCTGTTGGAGGCCACCCTGTCATATCCGACATACAAAGTGTCATGCTTTGGCCAAGGCCCCTCGCATCGTCTAAAAGAGCCCTCTACAGTACTGAGCCTCTTGCCTCTCAATGCCACCAATCACAGTGAAACATTAAAAAAAAAAACCAAAAACTAATATTTAATTTCATCGTCTACGTTTTAGAATCGAGCAGTGGCATCCTATTCTAAGATGCGGTCAGTAACAGCTGACAGAGGCAGACTCGATGGGAAACCTGACAATCAGGGAAAGGCATTGAAGGGAGGTATCCATTGGCGTTAGCTGTAGAATAGATACGTATGCAATTTTTTTTATGGGGTTTCTGACATTTTTTAAATTTTTTGTTGCAAACTTCGTTTTTTAACTTTTTGTTGCAAAATTTTTCTTCCTTGTGTTGCAAACTTTGCTTTTTTCACTTTTTGTTGCAAACTTTGTTTTCACTTTTTGTTGCATATGACATCATCATTTTGCTATGTAACTCAGGTTAAACATTTCAAATGTTAAAAAAAGCACCAAATGGTTTATTATTCCCCCCACCACAGTTTTTACCTATCGTTAAAATCTCGTGCATAAAAGCGTAGGTAGGTACCGGAATTTCTCTGAGCCGATGTCGGTTTCGCTGTGGTTGAAGAAAACGTTCATTTGCATAGCAATTAGCATAGCTGATGATTTAATTTTGTATGAAAATTTATCGGCTCGTTTGAATTGATGAAAGGACAACGAATATCCGCTGCTTTCATTACTTCGCTTCTTGTTGACAAGTTACTTCTCTGCAGTAAGCATCGGCGTACCCTTATTCCATGCTACACTGCATCGTGGGGCTCCCTATTTCAACGTTTAGAGATTAATTTATGTACTTGGAGAAAATAGGCCCGGACTAGAAATGACGAGATATTTTATAACTGGAATTGTGCCGGTGAGCTATGTGAGTAATATTGAATTCATGAGATGTAAAGAAGATTTGACAAATGGTATGTTTCCATCGTCATGAATTTGACTCATTTTAGAAAAGGTCTAAACAACGATGACACAAAAATTCTTGTTTTCACCGAAACTGAATTTATAAATATAATGCGCAAGTGGGTTTTTCATTTCATGATGAATGTAGTAGGCTTAGTACCATCAAAAACTGCAGGTTAATGAGTATTTATTATATAAAATTCAAAAGTCCGGATTTCCATCCGCATTTATTTTTCATACTTCCCACTAATCTAAAAGGCTGAAAATCGGTATGAAGGTGCCTCAGTATCACAACTAGATACATGTTTTCAAATTTCTGAAAATGCAAAAAAAGGCAGTAGATATGGGCCGAAAATACTTTTTGAAACAACATTTTTCCACTGTAAGTTGGATGGGTGACTGTCAGGAATTGTTTTTCCTTTTTTCTCACCAAATACGTTCTTACTGATAAGATTCCTGGAAATTTTGCTGACTGGTGCTAATGTTCTGATAAACATGGACTCTCGATCTCTCCAACGGGGATTTACAAATTAGTCATCATTTTTTTTCAGCCTAGCGAAGACATGGTTGTCAATTGTCGGCAAGTAATTATTATACTAGCCATTTCGACCAACTTCTCACGGGTACATGACAAATTGACAGAATTGAAAAAAATCATACTTGCATATATTTATATCCACATAGACGCACGACGGCACAACTTATGATTAAATCTTGCGAAAAGTGGCGATAGGATTTTGATTTGTCGAATTATTTTCGAAGTCTTTATCAGTTATCAGTCAACACTAAACAGCAAAATAAAATCCGTATACATTTAATGCTACCAATAATACCAATTATAATAGATATAGAGTCTGTACATTTTTGAAAATAATATAAATTTATATAAGCAGGTATAGTGTATTCTAAACGATGATAGAAAATATTATACAGTTGTCCCAGGACTTCTGGATTTGTTTTAGTTTTACCAGTAGCCTAAGTACTTTGTTCATGTTCATTCTCGGAAAGTGTTTAGCATCCTTTTCTTTCCTCTTGGATCAGCCTTCAAATTACTTAAATTAATTTGAGAATACATAGTTTCGTCTATTGGTGTGAATATTTTAGAAAAAGTACACAGAGAAAATCAGTCTTGGTTAGATCTTTGACAATAATCTGGAAGAACGTAACAGCACGCTTTCCAAGAATGAACAAGATACTTATTAATAACACTTCTCCGACCTGACAGATTTTTACAAAATTTTAACCTCATATAGGTGCTTCTGCCAAATTTAGTTTCGACTGTTCTATTATGAGAGCTGTAATTAAGTTCGAAAGTTCCAGTTTGGAACCTTTTCTTTTCGAAGTTATAGTTATCAACATTTATGCTAGCAAATGGTTTATGGGTGGTTTTTATATACCTACCATCAATTTTCATTATTTTCACCCAACTACAAAAAAGGAGGGTTACGTTGTTCTCTTGCGATGTTTACATTTATTAGCAGATGAATAATTAGATATTTTTTGGTCCAATTTGCAAGAAAAATGCATCAAGCAATTCATATTGTATTCCGAAGTGTTGTTAGATATATAATTATTTAAATAAAAAAAATAATATTATTAATATGTGTTTCCTTGTTGAACTTTCGTAATTTGTAATCAAAGAATTATTTCTTTCTTATATTCTTCTCTGATTTTTCTTTTGTCCTTTTGTCTTTTTTTTATTTTTTTGTTTATGATGCCTGCGTCTGTGTGCATGCTTATTGTCGATTACTGACATCTGAAAATGTTTACATTGTTTTAAAACGTACCCTAAAACTGAGAGGTTGAACATTCTCAATGTTAAAATTAATTTTATGGATGTATTATCCCACCAATCTGTACCAAAATTGATAGCATAACAACAAATTATTTTAAATATATTTTACCAATTTTATAGTTATTGGTTCAAAATTTTAAGCATTTTATAACAAAAATGAAACGAAAAATAGCTGTATATCGGCTGGTTTAGTACGCAAAATCTTTTCTCTCAAAACATTTTTTTCGTTAACTTAATTCTTATTTCAATTAAAAAAAAATATCGATTATATTTTAGACGATTCATATTATTTCGGTTTAGGATGGATTAGTTATTCTTCTTTTCAGCAGGGTTTCAAAAAAAAAAAATTATTATTTAACTAATTCTTTTGTACTAATAAATTCAAAAAAAAAAGGAGGAAAAATGGTGAAGTGAGACATCAAACTCAAATATATAGATAGATAAATAGATATACTTATTTCTCCAAAATTTCGTCCAAGTGAAAAAATCTAAAAATAATCGTCGTCAGGTGTGACTTGAGGAGAGTCTGACACTTCAATCCATCCTCTAATTTTAAATTTCTCCAAAAAAGCAATGAAAGAAATTTCGTTCTTCGTAATTAAAAATCGAACGTGAATAATAACTTAAATGTTAATTCGTAATTGATTCAATAGCCCAGGAGAATTACCAATCAAAAAACGAATTATTAATTTCTTTAAAAGGTTTTATTGTGAAATTTTTTGAAGTATATTCTCTTAAATACGGGCAAAATTCCTCTTGCTCAACACTGCTTCCTTAGTGTAAATAAGTTTACATTAAATACGCGTTTTTAAAATATAAGCTTTTATTTTATTTAACGCTTTAGCTTCATGCGAAATTTCGTTGCGGAAGGTTGGCTGCAGTATTGGTATATTTTAAAATCGCAGTAGTGAGTAAAATAAAAGCTTATAAAAAGCATTTAATTTCCATTTTAACGAAACCCGAGTCCCTATAATTCTTAAATTTTTAATTATAATTTTTGTTAATTACGGTACCTACCATAGAGCAGATAAAGAGGTGGTGTTATATTTTAAATTACAAAATAAATTTTATAATTAAATGCTGAACGTTTTTCATAAATTCTACCTAACGCATTCATGTTTCTGAACAGTTTTTGTTTTGAGCTATCCATGCATTAAATTAAGGTGATTTATTATTGAACTAAAAAAAGCCTAATTTTATGGATTCGTGTTACCTTTCATTTTCCGTTACACTTTGAATGAATATATACGTCTCTTTTATGCCTGATTGTAAAAGAAAATATGATCCTAATAAGTTTCCCATTCGATGAATTTATGGTTGAGGAAAGAAAAATGATTTGAAAGACATTTATTAGCATCTATCAATTTTCGTAAGCAATGTTTTTTAAATTTTCAATCATCCCAATTTCTTCAAACGTGTGTAAACATGTATAAACATGTAAGTATTTTACCATTGATGGTACCAGTCAAGGAAAAACTAGTTTCATTTAATGACATGAAAAAAAAGGGGGTGGGGGGTTGCCGTGGGGTTTGAACCTGACACACCTACGTGGGATTCAGTAGGAAAAATCAGAAGTCTTATCCATGTGGCCACGGTTGCTATCTACTTGCCCTCTGGTTAATTCTGGTTGATATGTTTGATGATGATATAAATTACTTACAGAGGGCGAACATTTTCTTATCGAATTGAGAAAATTATATTTTTTTAATATCCTGCTAATTCAGACAAAATCAGAAGTGGGTGATTTAAAAAACGTAAAGCCGTACATACGTGTAACTCAAAGAAGTAAAATGCAACAACGCTTTTCTATTTACGGCAAAGATATGCAAGTAGCAAAACTCTACCCGCTCCGCTTTCTTCATCATTCGAATACTAGCCCATACTTTCCTTTAACCAACTCCTTTATATCCTACCTATTTTGCCAAACCTTTTTATCGCTTGTTGGATTTGATCACCCTCGGAGTTACTGGTTGGTCTTCCACTCATCTGAGCCACCGCTGCCAAAGGAGTACTGGTTTTTTTTTACTCTATCTGTATTGTGGAATACCTTGTCGTGAGAGATATTCTCACCAGAGGGAAATTCAACAGAATTTAAGTGTGTTCAGCCACTTCATACATGAGTATGGGTAAGCCAGAACCAGATCGAACACTGGCAATTTTATAGCTGATTTGGGTGGTTTATATACGGCTTATTTACACGCACACAAACACACATACGTAAGAGAATACATACGTCGGTGAGAAGGGCCAGGTTGCATCATCCTTTATCAAGATAAGAGATGGCTGGCCGGTTTGTGTACGAATCGTGACATCAACTTATTGTGTCACGATTTGGTACTCGTACATTACCTGCAAGTACATACAGGTAATTACGATCAAACGAGTTTTGTGTGTTTAACGTCACAAGGACGATTATTTGCCTGCCCTTTGGGGCAGCAACTGTCGTCAAGGGGTCCGAGCCCCTTTTGCCTCATACCATTGAGTCCCCACAGCTACTCCCCCCCAGTTTTTGCGCCGCAAAAATGATCAAAATGCGCAAGGCCTGGGAGACGTGCAGGTTTCTACTTTCGCCTCTGGTCGGCCTCCCATTTTGCCAGGGCGCTACCTACCACGGCCATGACGCACTCGTAGGATTCCCTACGGGCGTGTATCTGGGCCAGGTAATTTGCTCGGCTGTCTTCTCCCCTACGCCTTAGTGGTACGTTTTTTGAGCGGGTGTAGGGGTGATGATGGGAGTGAGGGGGCAGCGGACATTTGAACGTTGACTTCCTTAACATTGGGAAGTTTGAGTTCCCCGATGTCCAGGTGGTCATCTTTTTTGGTCATTTTTCCCATTTTTCACCCCTTTTTTCTACTCGATGGCCACACTGGCGAGGGTCATGTCATTGATAGGGTATGACCTTGAGGAGATGACGTTTATACTATGTACCGAGGAATTTTATAGGCATGGTAGGAGTTTGAGGGGCGCTCTAATGATGGTCAGGGTAAGGCGAGTAGCTTGATGGTCTATCTGGTGAGGGGTAGAGATAAGGACGGCTGGAGGGGGTGAGTACGTCATAATTATGAAGTTGAAAATTTTATTCAGCATCTTTTTCGCATTTTTCTGAACTTATTTGAAGGATGTCCTCGAGATGGTCAGCGTTGTGCGAAGTTCTTGATGGTAACTTTGGCCATGGATGGTGGCCGAGGGTGCCGGGAGGATATGATGACGTCATAATTACGGATTTATAAATTTTAGGGTCAGAATTTTATATCACAAATTTCTGTGTACTCATTCGTGTACCCCGACTGCTTTTGTGTCGCAAATTTTTGACGGACATCCTTGCGGAGGAGAAATTTTTCATAAATGTTTGAAATGATCAGTTTTATCACGAATAAATATATTATAGCATTGATTCTAACTAATTCTCAGTTCTACCCTAAGGTTTTAGTTATGTAAAAAGAAGAAATTCAAATAATTGATACTTGCCTCAAAATGAACAATCAAATGAATTTTTTGATCCTAGTGATAAGTAATACAAACGCTCTCATACCTTCGAATAAATAAACTTTTTCTCAGAACCTATTCACAAACCCTACTCTGGATGTTGCTCACTTCTTGAGGAAATTAGTTTTTTTGTTAGTTTTTCCTTGGTAAATTGATAGATTGTTCCAAGTTCTAATGTCGCACCTTTGGCCATATCGAACAGCCTTTTTTAGGTCGTAATTATTAATACTTTGTAAAGGAGAAAGGTTTGAATTTTATGGAACTGAAAATTATCCGCAAAATTGTTGAAACTTACTTTTTCAATGTGAGGGGAGCCTTAATTTGTTATTTGTTTCCTCAAGTATCTTTGAAATTCTGCCAAATATACATCTCCAACGAGCACTTTAGCAAATAGCTGGCGGCCATTCCCCTCACTGCGTACACCGTATTATTTTTGCCCATTGCGTAAAAACATATAAATTTTTTTTCTTTGTTTTCTTTTTTATCTGAAAAACGTTTTTGGTTTGTATCATGAATTACTGAATCCCATATAATCCGCACGTATTTCGAAGTGGTTAACTCTTGGGTTCTTTGATGGTACGTGATACGAATGAGAACGAAAATTATGTCACAAGCACCAAAAAATAAATAAATAAATAAATAAATAAACAAAGTAAACAAAAACGTTGATGAAATTATTGGTTCAGTTATTTTCTACTAAGATAGTTCCTCTTTTATTTCGTTTTTGTTTTTTTGGACCCTTTTCATTCGACCTTGTTCCACCACTGATCTAGAATTTGTTATTAAAAAATTTTTTCCAATTCAGCTCTTCGGCGACGCGATGAGATGTCGAGAAATTTTTTTATATCCGTGCAATTCCATCCTCTTCGTAAATGGTAGATTGGTGAATGAAATTCGAAAAGTTTTGTTTCGCTTGTTTTACGTTATGACACCAGTCGGTAACGTTTAATTTTACACCAAAGCGAGGGAAAATGGTGCCTACATGCGAACCATTTCGCTTTTCTTTCCTCATTTTTTTCTCCCTTCTCCATATTTATCTATTCTTGTAGGTAAATATGGTTTATGTAGTAAGTAAAACATTCGGAATAACTATTATAGCGTTGTTTTATTTATTTATTTTTTGTTTGACTTTTTATATTCTCCTCTTTTTTATTTGTATGTAACTATGTTGATAACAAGGGATTAACGAACACCAGCAGAAATTACTTGTCGATGCGACGACAGAATATTTCTAAGTAGGTAGCCTTACCCCTTGGTGTACCTACGAAGAATAAATTAACTGCACGAGCCTCATAATTCAAGAAAGTGTTCGCCAACTCTATTTCTCAGCACGATGAATTTTGCAACCAGCTTCGAATGATTAAATTGTTTGGTTTTAGTGATGAAGAGAGGAGAGCTTTTTAGATGACAGTACAGTATTCGACATAAATGTCTCTGGGGACTCTCCCGTATGAGGTATAGGGGCTCGGACCCCTCAACGACAGTCGCCGCCCCAAAGGGCAGCCAAACAATCGTCCTTATGACGTTAAACACACAAAATACGTTCAATTGTAATTACCTGTATGTACTTGCAGGTAATGTACGAGTATCAAATCGTGACACAATAAGATGATGTCACGATTCGTACACAAACTGGCCAGTCATCTCTTATCTTGATAGGGGATGATGCAACCTGGCTGTTCTCACCAATGTACATATTATCTTACATACGTGTGTTTGTGTACGTGCAAATAAGCCGTATATAAACCACCCAAACTGGCTCTAAAATCGCCAGTGTTCGCCTTGGTTCTGGCTTACCCGTACTTATGTACGAAGTGGTTGAACACGCTTAAATTCTGTTGAATTTCCTTCTGGTGAGAATATCTCTCATGATAAGGTATTCCACAGTGTTGACCTCGACGTGATATTTGGCTAAGTCGTGAGGTGTCCTTAGGCGCGTTGCGCTTTTACAAAAATTTGTCGCCATGTGCTGACAAGAAACTTGCTTGCTCAGCAAATAGAAAAATTTTTTGCAGACTAAGACACCTTTTAGGTCATTGAAGTAGAGTCTGCTGAAGTGGGAATTTACACCCCTCTCTTTAAAATATATAAACAAAGAGAAACAAGACATCAGACCTGGAGGAAGAAGGTTGGACTCATCCCCCGACCCCCCCCAACTTCGACTCGACACTCTGAGAATTTACCAAATCTGGAAGAAGGCCCTCAACACCCAGAATTAGCATGACTGGGAGCTGCAATAAATAAAGATCAATTAGCAGTAAAAACATTGAGAAGTGGTCGAACTTTAAGCCAAATTTCTGGCCTGAAAACACCCGTCCTACAAACACAGGAGCCAGTGTTTTTGACCCGCAAGAAAGGAAGTAGTTCTGTGGAATATGCTTGTCATCAGAAAGACATAGCAATGGTCCCACCACCAAATGGAAATGAAAACCCACAACCATCGCAGGGAGGTAGTGCTCAGCCACAGCTGATGCCCGAAGTCTTGGCACAAATTATGCAGTTCTTGCAATTACAGCCAGGACAGAACCCCAACTTCTACAGACAAAGGATAGAGATCCCGGAATTTCTGCCCAATGAGGTAGATTTATGGTTGACCCTATTGGAAGGCAGGTTCAAGATGGAGAATATAACCCTGAACCAGCGGTATCTACACATCTGTGGAGGCAAGCCCCCACAGATAATCCGCCACATTCCAGATGTCCTGGAATTCCCTTTGACAGAAGATGATAAATATGCCTGGTTTGTCAAGAAGATCAAGACTGTATTTGGAAAAACGAAAAACCAAATTATTGATGATGTGATGGGTGGTATGAAGATGGGGGATGACAAACCCTCAATCTTCATGTCAAAATTGAGGCAGAAGGAGGATAACATCGTAGCCCCTTCTGTCATAGGCAATCAATTTTGCAAACAACTTCCTCAAAGTGTTGTGCAATGCCTAGCCGCCGTGGGTTCGACCATGATAAATACATCCGCAGACTTGGACTTCCTTGCAAAATCAGCAGACAATGCACTTGAATACACTAGGTCAAAGCCCGTGGTCAGTGCAGTATCTGCAGAGACTGGAGAGATCGCTCAACTTCGAGCTCAAATATCTCAGTTGACTGATGAAGTAAAGAGGAACAAAGGCCAAAGCTCCACAAAATCCAATAGTAGCTGGAAACAAAGATCTAAAAGTAGAAGCAACAACAAAAATAGTGGCAATAGCAAAGGACGACAGTCCCAGTCCAGAGACCACAGATCTAGTTCCAGTAACAGGGGTCAGAGTTCAACTCCCCCGAGAACATCATCACCTAAAAACCAGTCTCGAAATTGGGATGATAAATGTTTCTTTTTCCATAACTGGTTTGGCACAAAGGCCACCAAATGTAACAACAGATGCAAATGGTGGGGCAAATCCTATACCAAGGAGGCGTCAAACTAGAACGAGGGGCCATGTTTGCGGCCGAAGACCCCTGGGAAAAATACTCTTGCCGCCTGTTCATTAAGGACAGGACAAACAGGAGAAGGTACTTAATTGACTTGGTAGCAGACCTGAGCATATTGCCAGTCAACAAAACCCAAAAAGTACTCCCTCCGAAATACTATCTCCGTACTGTGAATGGTCAAAACCTTACAGCTTACGGACTTGAAACCAGCAAAGTTGATATCGGACTCAAGAAAATCATGACGTAGTCCTTCACGGTTGCAGATGTTCCAAACCCGATCCTGGGTGCAGATTTCTTTGCACATTTTGGCCTGATCAATCACCTCAAAAATGGCAAATTGATCGATAGTGAATCTAAACATTGTATGGATGGCAAAACGCTATCTTACAGACTGGACACAAATATATCCAGCTGTACCAAAGTCGACGGACAACTCTTACTGATCCTGTCTGACTTTCCTGGAGTCACCCAACCATCAATTGGCAGGCATCCTACCTATAAACATGACACAGTTCATTACATAGAGACTAAAGGACCACCTTGCCATGCTAGAGCACAAAGGTTACTGCCTGACAAACTCAAAGCGGCACGAGAGTACTTCCATCGCAACGTCAAGGAGGACGTATGCCGCCCCTCTAAAAGCTCATGGAGCTCCCCTATCCACATGACTAAAAAAGCAAGTGGAGAGTGGCGAATTGTTGGAGACTACAGGGCCTTAAATGCCAAAACAGTTCCTGATCGCTACCCAGTCCCCAATATAATGGACTTTAACGCAAATATGAAGGGTAAAACGATGTTCACCAAAATAGACATCAACTGGGCATTCCACCAAATTCCTATGGCTGACCTGGACGTACCAAAGACAGAGGTTATAACCCCCTTTGGACTATTTGAATACCTTCGAATGCTGTTTGGACTTCGCAACTCAGCACAAACTTTCCAGAGATTTATCAATGGACTGTTTGGGGGATTGCCGTTTGCATATGCATACTTGGATGATATCTGCATTTGCTCTGAAGGTGGTGAGCAACAGCACGAGGAGAATGTAAGAGCCGTCGTACAGCGTATATACGCTGCCAGGCTTACTATCAACATAGGTAAAAGCTTATATGCACAGACTGAAATTGACTTCCTCGGCTACAAAGTCTCGACCGAAGGCCTTTCCCCATTGAAGACCAAAGTAGAGCCAATATTGAACTTCCCGAAGCCCTCAAATGTCGCTGAACTTAGGCGTTTCTTGGGGATGGTGAACTTCTGTAGACGTTGCATGAAGAATGCAGCAGCCAAACAAAATAAGCTATTTGCACTAATTAATACAAGTAAAAAGAAAGATAAGACTCCACTCAAATTGAATGAAGAAGCTGAACAGGCCTTTGAGAAAATCAAAGATACACTGGCAAATGCTACTCTTTTGGCTCATCCAGACGAAAGTCTGCCGTTATGCGTGAGTACCGATGCATCAGAATTTGCTATTGGTGCAACCCTGTACCAACTTGACAAAGACAACAAGAAATTACCACTAGCTTTCTTCGAGAAGGAAGCTCTCAAAAACAGAAAAGAACTATAGCACGTATGATAGGGAATTGCTCGGAATTTTTGCTGCGTTGAAGCATTTCAGGCACCAATTAGAGGGTAGATGTTTTTCTGTGTATACTGACCATAAACCCCTAACATATGCCTTCACACAAAAAGCAGAACCGGCATTGCCGAGAAGAGCACGACAATTAGACTACATTGGTCAATTGACTACCGACATTCAGTATATAAGTGGGAACTTAACACTCCAGCTGATGCCTTAAGTAGAATCGAAGCTATCTCGGCTCCTGTCCAATTACCTTATGCTGAAATAGCTAAAGCACAGCTTAAGGATGCAGAATTGCAAGAGTTGTTATCGAACGATAATACTACTCTCAAATTGAGACAGCAAAAAGTTCCCGGTACTGATGTTTTATTAACATGTGACGTCAGTACAGGTAAGAATAGGCCATTTCTACCGGTAAAATATCTCAGGTTGGCTTTCAACAGTGTACATAATCTGTCACATGCTGGGCCAAAATGTAGTGCTAATTTAATTTTTGCAAGGTTTGTATGGCCACGAATGAAGTCTGACTGCAACAAATGGGCTCACAGTTGCCTGAACTGTCAAGAATCCAAAGTAGGAAGACACACTCGCTCGCCCCTCAAATCCTTCAAACAAACAGAGCGGTTTAAAACTGTACACATGGACTTGGTAGGCCCATTGCCATCATCTCAAGGACACAGATACATGTTAACAATAATATACAGGGCAACACGATGGCCAGAAGCAATCCCTCTACACGAGGTGACAGCTCCTACAGTAGCTGCAAGGTTATACGATACCTGGATTGCGAGGTATGGCGTACCAGAAGTCATAATTACGGACCAAGGTTGCCAATTTGAGATCTCGCTCTTTAAAGAGCTGTCTAATAAGCTTGGAGTTCAACACAGTCATACCACAGCTTACCATCCTCAAGCCAATGGCAAAATTGAGAGATGGCATAGAGCTCTCCTCATGATACCAAGAGATGGGTAGACGTACTCCCTATCATCCTCTTAGGCCTTCGATCTGCCCTACAAACAGATACACGTCACTCTGCAGCGCAATTAGCGTTCGGCGAAGAGCTACGCCTTCCAGGGGACTTCTTCACAAAATCAAAGGAAGTTAGCCCTGAAATTATGGTACAAAATATAAGAAATGATGCCAACAATTTTCTAGAACAGGCAGCTCGCCATGGCCAGCCCAAGATTTACGTCTCGAAACACTTGGCCAATACCTCACATGTATTCGTTAGAGACAAAAAAATGAGATCTGCGCTGGAGAAAACATACGCCGGTCCTTACAAAGTAGTATCACGAGATAAGAAAAACTTTGTGATACTCATTGCAGGCAAACCTAGAACAATTTCAATCGACAGATTGAAGCCTGCATACATGGTAAGTGACGATAATAGAAAAAAGAGGATACCGAGAGAAAACATAGAAAATATCCAGACAGATTCACTAACAAACAGAAGAATCCGTCAAAAAATGTGAAATAAAAAATTCACAATTAGAGAAAACACCAAAAATAAAAAAGTCTGTGAAGTTTTTGGACGATGTTATTACCAAAACATTCGATCCCAAGGCCCCCATATGCCCACGAAAAAGAGGCAGGCCCCTAGGCAGTAAAAAAAGCAAAAATTCTCACCCTTCTCGCATGTCTGAGAGATTGATGCGAAGAAAATAAAATTTACTCCCAAAAAAGTAGTATCCGCTACGTAAGTTAAAACCCGCTAAAAAATATGCGACAAAAATTGGAACTCTGTGAGACAAAAGAAACTCTGGAGATAAGCAAATAAGGAATGCCAACAAAAAGAAAATGATAGGAATAAACAAATCCACGTGCGATACGGAAATAAACATTGCAACGTGCGTTTATTGTTAAATACAAAGATAATCTCAACGTTGTGATGTCACAACCGGAGATTCCTTTGTAATAAAATTCGCATAATATATTCTATGAGTTTATTTCAGGCATAACTCTGCTTAAACCGATATGATAAGAAGATGTTAAAATAATAAAACGGAACTGTAATGGTAAATCGAAAATAGCAGTAAATTCACCCGTTTTAGAACTGTCTTAGATCTCAGACGTGTTTTCTAAACGATATTTTTGGCTCTCAGTTTTCCATGTCGCTACCAACCCGAATCTTCCTCAACACGACCAAGAACTCAAAAGTTCCGGAAGTTGCCAAGAACACTGGGCAAATTCTGGAACAGAAATCAGAACTTGATCGAATTGAGGAGGAACTCCTGATGGACACAGCACCAGCCGTGGAGAATGTTCTCGTGGAGATGACAAATCCTCTTCTACCTATCATCTCTCCTCCCCGGACTCCACCGGAACCAACTCTAACGACGGAACCCCAAATGCCAGAACCGAAGCCAATGGAGACCAGGGAACCAATGAGGTTCCTATTTATAGCGGAGAGGGCAGCCAACAAAAAGGTGAAGATAGCCGCCTTGGCAGCGGGGAATTCAAACTCCCCGATGCTTAGGCAGCCTCAGTTTAGACATCTGCTGCCCCCTCACTCCCGTCGTTACCACTATGCCTACACCAAAAACCAACCACCGAGGCATAGGGGATAAGACTGCCGGACAAACTACTTGGCCCGAGCACATGCTTGTAAGGAATCTTACAAGTGTGTCGGGGCTGCAGTAGGCAGCGCCCTGGCAAAGTGGGAGGCCGATCAAAAATGGCGTTAAACCCACATGTCCCCCCAGGCCTTGAGCATTTCGATCATTTTTGCGGCGCAAAAACTGAGGGGGAGTAGCTGTGGGGACTCTCCCGTATAAGTTATAGGGGCTCAAACCCCTCAACAACAGTTGCCGCCCCAAAGGGCAGCCAAACAATCATCCTTGTGACGTTAAACACACAAAATACGTTCGATCGTAATTACATGTACATACTTGCAGGTAATGAACGAGTACCAAATTGTGACACAATAAGATGATGTCACGATTCGTACACAAACTGGCCAGCCATCTCTTATCTCGATAGGGGATGATGCGACTTGGCCGTTCTCACCAATGTACGTATTATCTTAAGTACGTGTGTTTGTGTGCGTGCAAATAAGCCGTATATAAACCACCCAAACCGGCTCTAAAATCGTCAGTGTTCGCCTTGTTTTTGGCTTACCCGTACTTATGTACAAAGTGGTTGAACACTCTTAAATTCTGTTGAATTTCCTTCTGATGAGAATATCTCTCACGCAAGGTATTCCACAATGTCGAAGTTGAAATCAATTTTTTTTTCAAACAATGGAAACAACTTGAAAAAAATAAAAATGCACTAAAATGAGAAAGATAAGCCTTTTAAAATCTTCCCAGCTCCCGAATTTTGCTGGAGAAATTTTAAATTGGTTATTTTTCGATTTTTACAAACTGCACTGAGGAGGTTATAATGTTTGATATGTCCTATTTTCTGAGTTAACGGAATTTCGTTCGCTCAGAACGAGATACTTTATAGATTTTAATAAAAGTAGGCTCAAAATGTTTCTGATCATCCGGAGAATGTCCTTGGCTATTCATATTTGAAAATTAAAAATTTAGAAGAGTGTAATTGAAGAAAATGAGAATTTAAAGATTGAAAAAATTATTGTTATAAATTTGGGTACATCCTATCCACCAATAAGAGCTAGCAGTCTTTTTTGGGGAGGAGGAGGTGTAAGAAGTTTTTTCTACTTATTTAATTCCAAAAAAATAAAATTTATATTATGATTTTTTTCATTTCATTATTTTATATTCAAGCTAGCATCATTTTAGCTTTAAAACAAACAGTTCGTTAAAGGTAACTCACTAACTATTTCAGAAATATTTCAGAAAAAAAATATGGAAGTACCATAGAATTACTCTCTATCATTTAAAGAAAGTTCATCAAAATTCGTTGTTCCAGGGTGACCAGCAGGTAACGAGTTTGCGAATAATATATTCTAATTATTATTCGAGGAAGATGATAGATTGGAAATAATTTGGAATTGACAAATTTTTTTAAGTTGTTTAATAATTTTAGAGTGAAAAATAATGAATCAAAAAGAGTTAAATTATAGGTACATCATGGACTCATATGAGGTATAGGGGTTCGTACTCCTGATGACAGTCGCGCCGAAAGGCTGGCTTATTATTCGTCTGCACAGATATTAAA
Source organism: Ericerus pela (assembly GCA_011428145.1). Taxonomy (NCBI): domain Eukaryota; kingdom Metazoa; phylum Arthropoda; class Insecta; order Hemiptera; family Coccidae; genus Ericerus; species Ericerus pela. Next base: position 1,377,730 of record WOFM01000597.1, on the reverse strand, counting down.
CAAAACTGTACACATTTGAACTTATATGTTCTTACCTGTATGTATATACAGATATTATGTGACGTTTGGGCCATAACTAATTGATAAATAAAGAACTCGGCCATGTTACAGACTGGTAGCAAATGTCTTACGTCATTTCTTATCAGTTTACTAATAAGAAACAACGTAATAAGATGACGTAACTGCATATGTATATGAACATATGCGCATTGTGTGCGTGTGCCAAACCCACAATATAAAATCACAAAACTGGCTAAAAAATCCCCAATGTTCACCCAAGCTTCGACTCCCCCGTACATTTTATGTCTGAAGTAACAAAACACACAAACAGCTGTTGGCTACCTTCTTGTTGAGAATCCTCTTCAAGACAAGATATTCCATACTATAATATAAAAATGAATTAAATCAATAATAAATATCGATCATTTACTTGGTCTTAAAATAATTTATGAAATAAAATAATTATAAAACTATCTTGTCTTTTAGCTGTCTCAAATCAAAAGTTAATACAGTTAATTACTTTGAGTCAATGGTTGGCGAGAGAGAACCTAATTTGAACTACTCTAGTCCGAAAGTTTTAGAAGACGTTGCTTCTGAACTACCAAACCAAAAGTTAGAAATAGATTAACTTAAGAGTAAGTGAGAGAAGACCTTAGTCGTTCTACTTCAATCCAAAAGTAACTTTCAGGTGAAAACTGATTTAACAAGTCAACATTTAGATGCGGGAGTTGGTAGATGAGGTGATGAAGCCTTCTAGGAAAGTTTGCAAAGCTGTCAAATTCAGGTTGATTTATGGACCAAAATTCTTAGAAAACGGCCGTTTTCTGGAATTTTTTGTTCTTTTGAATCTAGAAGAACAAGTTTAAAGGATGGTTACTCAAATTTGTTAGTATTTGCCATCTTAGAGCTTTGGCAGAATTTTTATATGACTATCCTTTCGTGTTTTTCTCTGTTTAACATTTTGTATAGAGCAGTGGAAAACATGAAAAATAGTAGGAATTTGAAATTGTGACCAGTAGTTCTGTTATTTGTAATCTACTAACATGCGTCAACATTGACTTTAGACATGCGAGTATCTTTTTGTAGGTAAACTATTGTAATTTAGGAATGTGATAATTTACTGAAAAAAAAATTGTTTTTTGAAAATTTGTACAAAAATTTCCAAAAAACAAAATCTTATTGCTAAACAGCCAAAAACACCGTAAAATGGAGTTAATCTTAAAACAGGGATGATCTCATACCTCATAGAAATTGACTAGCTATAAGGAAGGTGATACATAACAACAAACATAAAAATTTACAGGTTTCACACTTTGTAAGAATGAGAGGGGACATTGAAAATGAATAAAAATAAAAATAAATGTGTGTACTTAGTTTTCTTTCAGCTTCGTATTCCGCCGTAAACAACGTTACCACCTTCATATTATTTTTCATTAACACTTACTACTTTCACTTTTTTTATGTTCTTTATCCACCCTTCCTGTCACTAAAAATCTGGTGATGCACACTTTTACACAAATAGACTCTAGAAATATTTTCAATGCTAAAAAAAAAAACAAAAAACGGAATATAAACAGATAGAATAACGATGACCTCTTCTTTTTCTTTGAAGTTGGTTAAATAAATTGACATTAAGGACACGTTTTTAAAAGGTAAGCTTTTATTTATTTATTAACTATGCCAATGAAAAACAGCAGTTTATCGTCTTGTTAACAGGTGGAAAAATGATGATTTACAGATGACCTAATTGCTGGGAATAAAGTAGTTACTTTATCTCCCAAGGGAGAGGAATATCACATTATGAACTGTTCGTCACGTATTTATAATCGTAAGAGTGAGTTTTCATAACAATCATGACTGGAGCATGAGTGGGTATGACTGACTCATGATTGTTAAAAACAAAGATGAAAATACCTACCATTATTTTTTTTAAATTCAAAAATCTTCGTTCACTTAGTTAATAAAGTATCCTACGCAACTTGGTCGGAGAGAACAATTATGAACTTGTTCGGTTACAGCACGAGCCATAGATGAGTGCTTGCAAACTTTGCATTCGTTGATAATTTCTCACTTTCCTTCCATGTTGCGTAATATACTATTTTTTTGGCTTTACCTTCGTGCGAAATAAAATAATATTATTTTGATGCGGAAGGTCGACTGCAGTATTGGTGAACTTTAAAATCGCATTAGTGAGTAGAATAAAAGCTTATAAAAATACGCGAGTGTAATGGCCATTTTTCGCCTTTGAGCTAATTTTGGTGGTGTGGCGACTTTTGGTTGGTGACAAATGAGTGCACGTATCTCCAGCGTCGCCCTACGGGTGCTTTCATTCCGATTGTATTGTATTTGTGTAGTATATTATGTACAAAATTTCAAATTCTACCATCCTCGGAAGGTCCAGCCATTTTTATACAATCCGAAGTCTTGTACCTACCAACTTATTAAAGCACGGATGTTTTGCTTGTTTTTAATTTTTTTGCTTAGTTGTAATGCGTTTCATTTGCTATTGTATTACCTACGGTTAGCTTGTCATTCCAATGTTTCAACTGCCAACTGTTGGTTGCTTTCAATTCTTCAGTCACCCATGTAAAAATCACGATATTCATTGGGTAATTTTCGTTGAAAAATTTACAAATTTTCTCGAAAAATAGCAAAAATTCTGAAAAAATGGCAGACGAAATAATTTCAATGGCCATACTTGGCTCGTCATCTAAATATTTATTAGATAAAATTTACCCATGTGTAAAGTGTGCTGTGTATACGTTCAATTATTGAGTGCATCAATAAAAGGTTTATAATTTGAAATTTGGTTTTTTTATTTTAATGTTTCGAACATACCAAAAGGCGAAAAATTTTCCTTAAATTTACTCTTCTCCTTTCGTGAAATTTTGAACTAACTAATTGGAAAACGTAGAGCTGTTACAAGTATATGACTACACGCCTAAAGCTGTACACAGACGCGGTTATTAGGCTTCGGCGTGCTTCATTCATCCATTTCAAAAACGGAAACGAAAGAGATTTCAGTTTAATGTGATAATAGGTCGAACAACGATTGAAAGAAAACTGAGTGAGGGTTGAAAAGCTAATGCTGCAGAAACAGATTAGCCTCCTTGCACGAGAAACCGGGTCGCCGTGTTAAAAATAATTAATCAAAGAGCTGAAGTTGTCTGGCTCATCAATCTTACTTCTTCTACGTCTATATTTCATTCTCTCTCTTTTTCTTCGCGCCATCGTTGGCTCTTTTATATAAAGATGAGATTTTTTTTCTCTTTTTTTTCTCAACATTTTTCGAGCGACTGGATCCCAAGGTTATGGCGACAATGTTCAACGCTGTCATCCTTATCTCAAATGCCTTCGTAATCATTTGTTTTTCTCTTCCCTCCGTATATATGTTCGATAAATATTTATTGCAAAGATGCGACGCAAGGTGAACGCAAACGTTAATTTCGTGTTGGAGAAACCAAAATGGGACTCGGGTCGGTGTTGATTTGACGTCATTTTATTTTATATCACACGGTATTGTTATTAAACCTAAATTCGGACAGTTATCAATTGAGGTGGCAGAAAAAAGTACGATTGCTATTATTTTATACGGTCATTCCCCATTTTGTAGCTTTTTCACAGAAACTTAGGATATTGCGTACCTATACATAGGTATTATACAGCCGTTAATCTTTTAGGGATAAAACATTACTGAAATAATTATACCTATGCAATTTCGTGATAAAACAGTTCAGTATCTTAAAATGGGCCCTATGACTGTGGCCTATGGCGTGTCAAACTTTTAATTGCTGTTCTAACCTTCATTTGGAGATTAGAATGGAAAATTTTCTACGGCCTTACGTGAGTACTTACTGAAGATACTTTGTGGTTGGGTAGTGTAAGCTGTCGTCTTAAAGACCTAGCTGTATTCAGCGTACTTATTTATTGCATGATGTAAAATATTTTCAAATTGTACTTACCTATCACTGACAGTGAAAATCATAAACGGCTAAATTTGATTCCTCAGTTACGCCACTGTTCTCTTTGTCATATCTTTGAAATGAAGTTTTTACAAACATTTACTGTACCTAAGTTTTATGAATTAATTTTATTGAGAGGGGCTTGAATAGCTAACTTTAAATTTTACATATTTTTGCTGATAATTAACGTTTATTATTGAATTTTTATTTCTCTCCTCCCCCTATACAATAATTTTATGATTATTTAGTTCCCTTTTGGGCACGACTCAGGAACAACACATCGTTTCAAAAAATACGGATGAACTGCTACAAACAATATAAATTCTAATCTCCTCCCTTCACCAAACAAAAAACTTTTAGTTTTGAACATCGTCGTCATGGTTCAACAATCTCATAAGTCATAGTTTCTTGAAAATGTGTTTTACGTGTTTTTTATAGTTAAAAAATTAAATGAATTCAAAAACAAATACGTTATTATTCATTTTACGACATTAGCACTCCAATAGACGGATTTAAAAAGCTCTTGTCATGTTGCAGAAAATTCTACTTTGAGCTGCTGTTGTCCTCTTTTTTTGTATCTTGAAAAATTTATATTTTTATACTTAATTTTCTACCGAAGCGACGATAGATATATTAGCTTCTATTCCATTTATTTTCTCATATTTTCAAAAGACATTTTATGATTGTCCACGTTATGGGGTGCTTGGTGATTCGAATGAATAAAGATATTGTTTCAATTTTATTATTGTTTTTTGCGCGACAAAAAATTTGAGTTATTGTTTTTGCGGACACAATGGTAAAAACTATATTTTTTAGGGGTCTTGGGCCGATGTTCTTGTGAAATCTGTCAATTCGGTATTATTTATCAGTTCGCCAGCTTGACCAAAATCGCTATCAAATAGCTCTTTCACAATTTTTTACTTCCTTTTCAATAATATTGTTGTTTGTTCTGTATTCATCTCTCGATTTCTCATTAATCATAACTGTAAACAAAACGTATTTGCACGGTCACCCTAAAACTGTTATGGGATTAAGTAATCAATGCCGCATTGAACGAATATACCTATTATACGCACAGCATCATCGTGTGCGTGTAAATTCGATGTAAATCGAGAAAAGCAGTAGGAGAACGGAAAAAACTCTAGCGCAGCAATACTTCGCTGAAAAACCCAGTTTGCCAATTTACATCCACAATTTAACAAACAATCCTGAATTCCGAATGCGTGAAAAAATAGAAAAAAATAATCGATAGTTATCGATATCTAATAAACATATCGATATACAGCAATTTCATAGTTACAATTTAAAGTGAAATTAGTGTAATAAACCCTTGCGCCGTAAATACGAAAAATATACTTCAAGCAAAACGTGACTTGCTTTTCTTCAAAAATTTTTTTTATTTTACATTTTTCTCTAAAATTGCAGAATCAATAAGCACCAAACTCCTTTTTAATTTTGTTTGACATAAGAAGTAAATCTCATGAAAATTTCATCTTTATTCCTTCCGTAGTTCGTTCAAAATGTTAGACAAACCACTTTTCATACAACTTTTTCATTCCCAATTCTCTCAAAAACTACAAAATTAATAAGCCCCAAACCTCGATGAGACTTGTACGTTCATAAGCACAATGTATCGTGAAAATTTCAGCCTTATCCTGTCGGTAGTTTCTTCAAAATCTTGGAAAAATGACTTCTCTAAATATTTTTTGTTCTCCAATTTTATCAGAAACTGCGGAACCAATAGACACTGAACTCCTATCAAATCTAGTCCTATATGTCGACTATCTTTCACGAAAATTTCAGCCAATCTTGTTCGTAGCTTTTTCAAAATCATGAACCTAAAATATTCTTTCTTTTTCAGTTTTTTTTTTAAACTACAGAACGAATAAGCACAAAACTTCTGTGAAACTTGTATAGGTAATTATACATAATAATAATTATCGTCAGAATTACAGCTCGATCCCTTTTTGTAGTTTCTCCAAAATTTTGAAAAACCTAATTTTCCAGAAATTTGTTATTTTCCGGTTTTTTCAAATACTAGACGAACCAATAGACAACAAACTCCTAACAGACTTGTCCTATATAAGGACTAACTTTCATAAAAATTTTAATTTCAAAAACATGAACACAAAATTTTCTGCAGCAGTAGGTATTTTATTTTCCAGTTTTTTGAAAAAGTTCTATACAAATAAGCACCAAACTTCTATGAAACTTGCACATATATAATCACAATTTACAATGTATCGTGAAAACTTAAACTGGATTACTTTGTAGTTTCTTCAAAATCTGGAAAAACCAATTTTCGAGGAATTTTATGTTCTTCTGTTTTCTTGGAAATTAGTGAACCAATGAGCAACAAACTTCTATCCGACTTAGTCTTGTGTAATACTACCTTTCGTGAAAATTTCAGCCCTGTCCCTTTTGCAGTTTTCTCAAAACGGCGCGAACACAAATAATCATTATACATAACATAATATTATGTAAAAATGGGAAAATGGTACCAGTTGTTTTCTTCTCTCACAAAATGGATAATTTTCATCACTCCTACCCCTAACCCTTCTGCGGGGTTAATTTTAATACCCCGTTTGCAAACAACAAACGGGGTAAAAATTTCATACATTCAATCGTTGGTCAAAATAAAGAAAATAAGATTAGGTACAGTTCAGTTGGTAAGAAAAAAAAAAATGTTACGAATTTTCCATTTGAAATAGGTACAAATTTTCCAGAAAATTGTTATAGATAGTAAAAATTTAATGGATCGAGGAATATAATTAGTAGACAACTTTATAAGATGTTACAACATAGAAATCATATAGGTCTATGGTCTAAAACTTGATTCACGCTTAGCTAGTTTTCTAGCTACAAACCAATTACTTAGAGCACTCTTCTGCTAACAGTTAAAGTCATTACGCCATTTTAGCCATTTAAAGTCAACATTAACTAAAGCTTGATTCATACGTGGCTAGTTTTGTAGTTACTAGTGAGCTATTTGGGGAGTTATTCCGTTAATAGTTGAAGTCAGTTTGCTGTTTTAGCCATAAATTGACTTTAGCTTGGCGGATAGACCTCCAAGAATTGCATTAGAATCTCACATGACAATCTGCCAAGTTGAAATTGATATAAAAGGTTAAAAAAATGGGTAGTATTTTAACATTTAACAGAATAATGCACCAAGTAGCTGGCTAATAGCATGAAAACTAGCCAAATGTGAATCAGACTTCAGTGAATAGTCTTATAAGAATCTTATTAGAATCTCATATAGTGAACTGCAAAGTTTATATTGATTTTAAATGATTGAAACGGCCTAATGAATTTAACTGTTAACAAAATTATACCCCAAGTACCTAGCTAGTAGCATAAAAATTAGCCAAGTTTAAACCAGGCTTAAATCTCGATAATAAAATGTATAATCTAATTAACATGTGCTAATCTCGAATTTTGGGTTTAAATTGTCATATTTGTAGTCTATAGGTGTGATATACTCAACTTATTATAATTTTAATACGATTTTACTCAACTCACTACAGTTCTTCATTCATTACTCCATTGAGTTTATTTGAATTTATACTTTATAAGATAACTGGATCGATAAAAAAGGTGAAGTAGGTACTAAGTAAGACTACCACGATTGTTTTATTTAGCGCTGCAGTGTTGTCTTACTGTGTCTCTGTGTGTCTCTACAGTGTGTTAAGCCTAGTGTACACTATGACAGTCTATCATGGTAGTTGATCTCTTGCTAGTAAATTATCACTGTGTAGTCAGTAATTATAGCCAGAAAGTACTCCATATTATCACGTTGACTTGATAGCTAGCAACATTATCGTGTTCATACTATCGTAATAGTACTATCATAAGCTTTGTTCGACCTGGAAAAAAGTTCGATATAAAAGCGGACGTAAAAATTTTTGGAGTTATACACTGTATTCCATGAGTGGACGTCTAAAAAAATTTGGCCGGTGATTGACAATGATCTGTACATTCCTGGGAAAATAACTAAAAAATTTTCCGGCCCTTGTTCATATAGAAAAAAAATCATTGGTTTTGAACTGAGATGAAACCTGAAAAAAAAATTGCAACAAAATCCACAATACTTGACATTTGGATATAAGTCGGTATGACTAAGAAAAAAGTTCCTCTTGATTTGTAGTCTGTATTTAAAATTGGCTGAGTTATAAAACTGTTAAAATTTCAGAAAATCAAAAAAGTTGAGAAAAGAAAAAAAATTTAGGTGAAAAATGGTCTTTTGGCACGTACGTCTAGTAAATATCACAAGTCGAAAACAAAAATAACATACTCGGGTGTAGAAGAAGTTGCATGTCTTACATGTGAAGGCAACAAATATTTGAGGCACCTTATCTTGCCTTTAAATTCGGGATATGCAACTTTTTATACATCCAAGTACATTATTTTGTTTTTGCGATTAGGCTTGGGATATTTACTTCACGTAGGTGACTAAAGACCATTTTTCAGCTAAATTCATTTTTTGCTATTTTCTTAACATTCGTGAACTTTTGAAATTTTGAAAATCTTATAGCTCGACCAATTTTAAATACAAACCACATAATATCAAGAAGAACTTTTTTCTTAGTTGTACCAGATTATATCCAAATGTCAAGTATTGTGGATCTTGTAGCAACTTTTTTTTGCAGTTTCCATCTCAATTCAAAACTAATAGTTTTTATCTACATGAACATAGGCCTTGAGAATTTTTTAATTACTCTTCCACGCATATACAGATCATTGTCAATCACCCAGAGTTTTTTGAACGTCCACTTTGGAATACCCTGTATTTGGCGAATTTTACATATCATAGGCACATGTAGTCAACATTAGTGGAATATTCTTCCTAAAAATTTTCAGGTCCACTCATTTATCGAACTTTTTGCCATGTCGAACACAGTATAGTGCGCACGAGGCATTAGTGTGCTGGATTTCATACAACTTTTACCCTTAATAGAAGCGTATCATTAAAATTTCATTTAACTAAACTCATTACTTTATACGTTTGTTTCTGTTTGATCAAGCTGTATGTATCTGCTGAACACTACTTTAGATATAATTTTCAGACCAAATATTTTTAGGGTAAACTGTATGTGTGTATTTTGTTAGATATATTTCATACACTACAAGTTTTTAAATTTCAGTCGAATGGATTCGTAAAAATTTATTACAAAATAGTCATCCATTACTCCATTCATCCCAATATAATTTTCGTTCAAAAAATATCAAACCATTGAGGGTCACTTCGCCATTTCTCGAGCAGAACAAAAAAATTGATCAGAATATATAATATCTGAGGATAAACTAGGTTTGTTTTTATTCTTTAACTTCATTATATTAACGTTCCAAACACGTAACGTTAATTATGGTTTATGCATAAAATCCACAAGTAAGATCATTCATACTTGGTAAATAATTAATATAATTCGCTAGAATTTTGGCTGGTTTGCAGCAGAGAAAAAAATGATGAGGGAGAAAAATGAATAAAACGAATTGCGATGCAATGACATTGATAAATCATAGAGATAAATTTGACTTTTTTTTATTTTTTTTCTTTTTTCTTTTTTTTTTTATTTTTTATTTTTATTTTTTTTCTTTCTTTAGGGTATATTTTGTTTAGCATAATAGGATCATTGTGGGAAAAATAACAAGCGATTTTTAACTGTCGATTTTAAATCCCCAGTTTTTGCCACAAAACATGTGCGTCAGGACTTCGTAATGGCGTACGATTCGTTAGCTTTTCTCGTTCTTTTTATTCTTTATTTTTTTGTTTCGGTTTTCTCTTCTTCCTCATCTCTTTCACCCTACATCTCACTCTCATTCGATTGCTTTCTCTGATTCACAATATTGTTTGTGCTGCTGGTCATAACGAGACCGTCCCTTTCTGCTTTGTTTTTTCTGAATTCTTTGCTCTTAAGAGAGATTACTGAAGACAAAACAAAACGAAGCTAATGGATGCCCAAATTATTTTCGTATGTCACTGTGTATTTCACACATCGTATGCTTATCGAAATACCAAAGTTCCTGCGTATTAAAGTAAATTCAAAAAAAAAAAAAAGAAAAGAAGAAGAATAAAAAATATAACGAAATATACGAGTAATTAATTGAATAACAAACGTTTATAGATTACTTTTACGAGGAGGCCGCAGTGGCGAATCAGTGCAAAAACATATTATGTTTGTTTTTTCTATCAGAATCATCCGAACTCGTCTACATAGGTAGCAGCAGAAAACAGATTTCGGGTAGATATTTTGAAAGGAAAAACAAAAATAAAAATTCAGATACTCAAATCCGCAGCTGTTACGAGTGTTTTTTCATCCGTTTCAAAAGCCATTCCTTTTCCAGTGGATCTGTTAAACGATACAACTGCTAAAATTACCCCCGTTGATGGATGACCTGGACGTAAAATCAAACTATAGCTACGATAGCCTATTTTTAGGAATGACTCACCGAACGGATATATAACGTATATATGCCTAGCTAAATGAAAATTGCGACAAAAATCTTATTCGCATAGTATCCAATTTCCGTACGATGGCGTATACCTACGTGTATATTATACAGTATCTAAGCACAAACGAAATGAGGCGTATTCCGATGGAAAATGACATATGATTACCCCACTGAGATGTGCGGTTTCCCTTCTGCATAACGTGTACCGTCGTATATTTTAATATAATATACATCCGTAAGTCCAAATCGATATTCTACTTTTTGCTCAGATACCCGAGTCAAACATCGATGACGACTAAGCGGCGGTCGACTCACGCTTTCGGCGGAAATTAAACATCGGACCATCGCCGCATCGTCCGCATAATTAGCCTTCGTACGTTTTTCCAGCAGAACGGAAATAAGTTTACACGGGAGAGGGGGACGTCTTTAATTCAGCTGTTAATGATTGGTCAAAGTTTCATTCGAAAGGGTGGGTTACTCTTTCGTGTAAGTATGTTCGTCAGCCAAATTATCAAATTTTTACCCACTTTGAACGCGAACAGGGTATTAAAATTGACCTCACGGATGGGTCGGGGTGGGGGTGGGGAAATTCATGTTTTTATTGACAAAATAGAAAACGACTGACACCCATTTTTCCAAGTTGAACTAATTTTTTAAATTATTTACAAGGTAGATAGTCCATTTATTACGCAAATCCTTTTTCTTTTCTTTTTTTTTTTCTTTTGAAGATAAAATAGTGTATTAATACACACGAGGTTCGAAAGTGAGCGTTTACCTACATGTGAGGGAAGGTTTAGGCATGTAAATTTACTTTTAAACCTTGTTGAGAAATATATTTTATATAATTAATGATCAGAAAGCGGCGAAACGTTGAAATTCTCTCATAATGATGAGCCTTGTATGAAAATGATAAAAAACAGAACAAAATATTAACCTCCTCGTTGTGGCAGATTTAACGTCTCATTCAGAAAGCATAACTGTTGCCTCAATCTTTGATTATACACCATTGTAACCAAACTGACAAACCAATGTTAAATCTTTTCCACCAAACTTGGATCCGAGAAATGGATCCCACCAACAAGTTTTGTTGCTGCTGTGGGATCTGAGTTTGAAAATGAACAAAAGGGTGCATAACCACTCACGTTGTAGTAAACAACCCTTTTTAAATAGTTTTGATTTCTATTGTCTGCAGCAGCCAACTCTTTGTGTATAGGTTTTTTATAATACCTAACAAAAAAAATAACCAGTTGAAAAACAATTTTGAGCATATTTGTGTAAAATTAAAGATCCATTACTACTTATGCATCACCTTGTTTAAAAACAAACTAGATTTTCTGAGGAAAACTTTTCCATCAGGTTTGTTAGTTTTATATAATTATATTCAGTCATCGACATCGATGTAAACTGAATTTACCTCAAATGTAAAAAGATGCTTCTCATTTTTATATAAATGCGTGTTCACTTTGCATCAAGATTACATCCTATATTATAATACGAGCAATAATTTTATGCATGTATATATGTACGTATGTATGTATGTTTGTATGTATGTGTGTATGTATATGTATGTGTGTGTATGTGCCTATGTGGGTATGTATGTAAACTCGTTCTTACAAACTAGACCAATAATGTAGCTGAAAATCATAATTTAAAAGTTTTTGGGTATGAAACAATGATCTAGATATGTCTCAAGTTTGAGAAAATTTGTTGAACAGATGTACAAGCATCTCAATCTATCCATCAGCAGCAAATGATAAGAACGAATGATGAAACATTGCAATTAATCCTAATAGTAACCGATAGGAGCTGCATATGATTATTATGATTTATGACTAACGAAGCAATGAGTTAAATATTGTAATCTTAACTCTCAAGATAAAGGATAATACCGGAGGATCATACCTAACAAATATATTGCTGAAATCCTCCAGCTTGATTTAAGTTAATAAAATTTTTCCTATTTTCCACATCCAGCAATGCTCGGTGAACCAGGTACCTACTTTATCAACGATAAAAGCTATTTTTCTCTCGTAAAAACATTCCCTTTCTGATCAAGTATTATATGTATATATAAACAAGTTGTCCAGTGATTCCCTTCACTTTGTAGCATTGGTTCTCAGTTTATCTCAGAAATGCACCAAAAACTGTATATTACTTTTTTTTTTGAGAACCTCAATTTTTCCCTTCAGATGTCAAAACTAGAGGAAATTTCATGAAGATTTGACTGGTCAAACAACAAAATCAGTCAAGTATTGACAAGGATGTGTAGTCTGTGCCCCCTATTTTGCCATTCTTATTTTTCTATTATCAATAATTGTTTTTCACTTTTTTTGTGTTTTAAATATTATTCGGCGATATTTTTTCTTCATCCGAATTGGTGAAATTATTAAAATTAATCGAGAGGTGAATTTTACTGAGTTACCAAACTCCAACTTTCTTTTTTCTTTCTAATCTCTCGAATTTTGATTATTTTTTGACGCGTTATCAAGTGAAATGGCCGAGTGAGCATAAAATGTTTTCTCTTCTTTTTACTTTTCGTTGAAATTTTTTGAAAGTATGTTTGATGAATTTAAATTGATGTCTTAAAAGTATCAGGTCACCCAGTAATGGAACATTTTCCTTCAACACGGTTTTGGCAATCACACATCTTCATGTTTCGATTTTGTGTGATTTTCTGAAACAGTAAAATTTGATTAATTCCTTTTGGTTTCTCATGTTTCATTTGCTTGCTCATTCCAGTTAGAAATATGTTGTTCTTCATTTTTGAATGTACCAATCTACAGTGTTTCAAAAGTAGAACGTGTTAATCTGTCAAATTAGGCGTTGTGTTTGGGTACGATACTGTGCAAAGAAGTGTTTTCTTAGTATCTTGCGCTGTTGTTTGGTAAGCCTTCGGGTATCCTGGTAATGAAATTCTTTTCCTTCTCAGAGTTCGCTGTTTCTTTGCAGTTCTGCTACTTGTGGTAAGTAGTGCTTTTGCACATCGCAGATGTAACAGTTGAGAAATCACTTAAAAATCAACACAGTATTATGTTGCTGCTTCCATTGATCTTTTGGCAATGGTTATCGCATCTTTTTCAATACTTGACTGATTTTGATATTCGACTAGTCAGACATTCATACTGGAGAAAATTCGGAAAGCAGAAATTTTTTATTTACGGGGTGATAGGATAGGATGCCAAAAGGGGCTTCTTTTCAATCGTATTTTAAAAGACAAGTTATTCTGAAATTGTTTAAAATTGGAGTCAGCATTTATTTGAGAATTATTATTAATAATTTATGTAGGTAGGTATTTTATTAAAACATAAAAGTTTTTTATTTTTTACAAGTAAGTACTCCTGTGTTGATTATGTTTTTGAATATTATTTTTTGAAGAAATTTTATTTTGCCTTCGTTATGGTTAAATGTTTGATTCGAAGATTTTGAATAATGAACGAATTGGCAAACTGGGTTTTCTAGCTAAGTGATTGCGTTAGAATTTTACTTCTTTAACAACTATAAAATACGTATGAAAAATAAGATACTTTTTTCTGCTACGGCATTCTCTTAGAATCTCACTTTTCTTTGCTTTAAATGAATAAATTTTCTTTCCTATGTCCCACCTCAAACTAGAAACAGTCGAACATGAGTTAATTAAAATCTGGTTTAAGTTCATAATTTTACGCTGTCGATCATTTTGTCTTCAGCCACACTACAAAAAAAATTTTGGATTTCGTAGATTCTGGTACCTATATTTGCCATATCATTAGAACTGATTTAATTGTAGTTAGCCTACCAGGAAGTTTCGTTTGACAAAAAAGACCGCAAATTCCCTCGTTAATATAGCCTACAGAAAATACTATTAGAGCTGAAAATAACCTTTTAACGACAAAGAATTCATTTTACCTCCTTAAAGACGTGTTTTATTGCAAAGCTAAGATTAAATAAACAAATTATCAGATTGCTGGTTGTTGTTGGCGCTACGCGGTATTTATTTTCATTATACAGTAGAAGAAGAAACGAAATAAACATTAAGGTAAAATATTTGGGTTTTAAAATCGAATTCTACCACTTTGTTATCAAGCAGCTCACCTTTCCGTTTATACTGCCTTTTTTTTTTCCACACTTCTCTCTCGCTCTTTTTCTCTTTCTCTTTCCCTCTCTCTTTTTTCTTATTTCTCTTTTTCTTTCACCGTAAACTCCACTATGGCATCATTCAATCCTTTTAATTAAGATCGTCTCGAAGAAATGACGATATTAATAGCGTATTCGAGGTACAGAAAATTGGTGTGTTTTCTAAAAAGTGGAATGAAAACAACAAAAGGAAAAAAAAAAACGTTCCGTGAAAACGCGTTAGAGGACGAAAACCCGTTTTAATCGGCGTTTTATTTTATTTTATTTTTACTTTTTTCCTCACTCTTTACTTTTTTTTTTTTTTTTTTCAAATGAAAAACTCAAAATTAAACGCGACTAAAACGTTTTTGTGTGAGCTACTCGAAAAAAAAAAAAAAAAAAAAAAAAAAAGTAGTAAAAAGAGTGTGGTTCGAAAATACATTAAGTACGGCGTTGTTTTTGATATAAATGAGGGACGAACGAGTTGATGAGGAGAAAAATATACAGAGTTGATGAAGAAGGATTGATTTTACTGTAAAGGTGAAAAGAGAGGAAGGAGAGAGCTCATAGAAAATTCACCATGGAAAAGATTACCTCGTATATAACAACGCACAAAATGAATGGGAAAATACTTTTCGCGCGGCTAAATTAGTTGTTTCTGAAAAAAGGGCTGGCCATGTTTTTTGGTGCATTTTCCTCATTTTGATGCATACTCTTTTCTTCTTCTGTTTTCGATTTTGGTAGGTTATGGATTGTGTGAGTGCTGTTGAGAAAGTCTGACTCCAAATTAACAACAAACAAAAAAGTTTCAATTACAAAGAAACGGCCCTAATAGGTAGGTACCTAGGATTAGTTATAATTGTGAGCTGGATTATTAATTTTTTGAAAATATTTATTTTACTTTTTGACGCAGGGTTTCTTTGAATTAAATTTTTTCACAGATTTTGAGAGAAATGAGCTCATTATCTTATATAATTTTTTTTTGGCACCACTGGATTGATTCCGAAGAATATCAATTCAATATAAGGGCGCATATCGATTGAGCACGAAGCTCAGAAAAGTGCGTTGATAGCGCGCCAAAAGAAGGAAAGTGTGTGAGAGGACTGGAGTATCGATTGCGCGCCTACCTGTGATCATACAAAAATTGGCAATCCATTGATTGCGTGTCATCAGAACCTGTCAATAGTGTAGAGAATTTTGTTCAAACCTAATTTCGAAATAGGTACATTAAACTGTAAAAAAAAAAGTGACTGCACTACTCCCTCACTGTTTCATTTTTCCAACGAAGCATCATGAAATTATTTTTAATCCGTAACTTATGCATGACATTGGTTAAAATGCCGACCAACTTAGGAAGATAAATGCTTAAAAAAATGAGACTGTTCCGTCCCATTTTTGCAAACGATTCAGTTTGTCTACAAAAACGTGTCGAACAAATTATAGACAACTATTATTCCTAATTCTCGGAATAATAGCTGTCTATATTTTACCTAGCTTCTCACAAACGGACACCACCAGATATGCTGACAATGAAGTGTCATCATATTTGGCGGATATTCCGTGTCACGCCACCTTTTTGGTCAGCCATCTTTAGATTGAAACAAAGGAAACAAAAGTAATGTCATATCTTCATTTCGAAGACATGGTCATTCCTGAACTAGCAGTCGAGTAGAAACGTTAAGGTCCATACTCGATGTTATGGATATCAGGTCTCACTAGTATTAAGAAATAGTAATAAGTATAATTCTAAAGTGTTTGTAATAATTAAAGTGAAATATTAATAAAAGATAATATTCAGAAATTATCTTATTTGTTGAGGTAATTTAAAAGTATTGAATTACTCTCGCAACAGAGACGTCCTAGAAATTTTACGCAACAGTAAAACTATTGTTTTCCAAGTTTGAGAACAAATGAATTAAAAGAAGAATAAATTGAATTTTAAATGGATATTATTTTTTTTCATCGCTGCCTATATTTTTATGTAAATGATAATTGTTTTATTATCCGATACAAACTGGCCAGATTTATTAGGCACGCTATCAATGTATCACATAGAAATGCATATGTATGAACCGGTGCGCTATCGATAACGGGGTAAAAGACAATGGCGCGCTATTGATGTTAAATTGGCGCAATCAATGACCTCCTTATCAGCCTGAATATTCATTCGCGCTCAGTCAATAATCTCCCCTGAGAATGTGAGTCTCATAATTGAGGAAAGATGAAAACAAAAAACATACATAGGGACAGATTTTTTTTTTTTTTTTATCAACTCAAGTGAAAGTAGGAACAGTGAATCTAGAACAACGAGTACCTAGTACGTTCATTTAGGAAAATGGATTCATATTGTTTCGAAAGAGATTTCCCAAAAATTGTTATTTCTGTTCCTTTTATAGAATCTCTAAGCAGACATGTATCTCCTTATCTGATATCAACCTAACATTTTCCACCCGTCATAATAATTTTATCGAAGTAGATTTGCATAAGTTGTGCAGGTATTTGCTAATTTAAATCAATATTTTATAATAGACATCACACAAAAATCTACTAAAAATCCACTCTAAAGAAGTGGGTTCAAAAATTAAGTTAATCCATTACAGTCACATTCATGAATTTGCCTTAAGGAATATCGATGTATGATGTCACTCTTGACAAAAAAAAAGGCAAAAAATTTGGAATCGAGAATTGAATTCGTCATTCACGAATCTATGTCAGGATTAGTCATAAACAAGCATACCTCATGTCATGCTGGTTGAAAGATATGTGGATGAATAAATTGTCAGTTCTCGAGTGTTGGTCCTCGCGTGTCTTTTAGCCAAAAGTTGAATCAAAATTCCGATTTATTATATGTCGTCCAGTGTCAAAAGTTTTCAAAATGCCATCTGCAGTTTATGTGGAAACTCAATAAATTATCATCACTCAACATCTTATTAGCTGCGAATGAAATCCTTCAAGAACGTTTAAAAAGTTGAGATTTCAGAACAGCGTATTTTTGGGTGTTATGAATTAGAATTTTTCATTTGCATTCATCATAAATGATGACTTAAAAATATTTCCTGTCAAATTTCAGCTTATCGAGTTGAGATTAACAATCATATATGGGAAGCACGGAGCCGACTAAATTTGTTAAAATTAATTAATATACGAATAAAAATATTGTGAATTTTTCGGGGGAAATTGTCCAAGGGATTCAAGTGATATCTGATAATACCTTAGTTACTTTCAACCAAATTTCAATAGTACTATGCATGAAAACATTATACTTTAATAGAAAGGAATAATAATACTGGAACGTTAAATAGCTCAATTTATTAGATAAGTAAAAAATAAAAGGAAGAAAAAGAAATAACGAAGAACTGTAGGTATTGTTTACCTTTAGCATTTCTGTCTTGGACTTCTCATCATAGCATTTCACTGATATGATATACCACTCTACAAATCTTTATAACAATATTGTTAATCATTTGATCTATTGGAATTTTTTAAATTATGGTTACCTATCATAACTTTCTTAATTCATGATTTTTCTAATTCTTCAGCCTACAAGTCTTAACGAAATGGTTTTATATCATTTTTAAATTTGAGCACGAATTAAAGTACATATGAAATAACCATGAAGGAATTTTTAAGGAAAATCACTCTCCGCGTGTTGTTTTTAAAGAGAATATTTTAGAATCTTTGTCAGGAAAATGTAGGTTTTCTGGAATACCTAAGTCACTCGAGATTTTTTTCTCTGACAACTATCAATTGGGTTCGAGTCCACATAACTGGTCTTTCATGTTATTATACGAAATTTTCTTGTGTCCACTTCCAGACTTCCAGATTGTATCGTGAGTTCAATGTTAACAAATTTTTTTTCTTGAAAAACATTCTAAAAATGAGATAATTTTTGCCCCCATACTTTTAGCTATTCGAACGAAAACCAGCTAATTATTATAAGATTCTCATCCGTTCTGTCCATTAGAAATAGTGGCTTAACTCAATATCAAAATTACTGCAAAAGAAATGTAGTCAATTGTTTAATATTTCACGCTAGAATTCATTAACGAAGCAAAAAGCAAGACTGATTTTTTTTTCTCTTCCTGTTTTCTAGCAAAACTAGACGGCGTGAAAACATACATGCGAATGAGAAGGGTACCAACCCATTTGCAAACGAAAGTGATACGTTGGTTCGATTACCTTTGGCTAACGCAGAAATGCTCAGATGAAGAAAAGGCCATCAGCTGTTTACCAGGTAATTTTCGTGATGATCAATCCGAGTAAATATTAGAGTACGTAACTTAAGTATTTCAATTGAATACAGACCTGACACCTGTTAAATAATTGATGCACTGGTCGAAGTTTGATTTAGTAAATATACATGAATCAGATTTCTTTAGAATTGAAAGAGGTGATGGCAGACATGACATAAATGATTTGCTACATTAATCTTGCGGTTATTTTTAAAACGTTGACAAGTCACTTTTTTGGCAGTTTTGAGATAAGCATTGGGTATGATAAAGGAAAACCTATTCTTTAACCTGGAAAAATATGACATCTCAGTTCATCACTTTCCATCGTCAAATTAGTCTCAGAAAAAACGTGATATGTCCGCAGTAGCATTTATCCCAGCCAGAAACTGATAAGTACTTTTAAAACTAAATTCGTCATTAGTTTGTCACTAAGTTTATTTTTGTCAAAAGGTGATTGTATCGCCCCAAAATACGATACTTATGTCATGGAATCTTCTTATTTCCCTTAATTTTAAACAGAGATCGTGCTAGGGGGGTTGTAATTTACTTCTGTTTGGCCGAAGCAGTTGTAAAAATTAAAAGAAGATACGATTTTTTTTTTTTTCTCTTCAAATTACCAAATGATTGTTTTTTTTTGGATTGTGAATTCTAATTTTCTTGGGCGTTTTGTAAAAATTTACCGATTACATACTCCTTAAAAAGATCACGTAGTCTGAACTTTTATAACGATCTACTCACCTTTTTTAGGTATCACTCGTGATTAACTTAACTAAAACTAGACCCTTAGAGCACTGTTCCACAATTTAATTCGTATATTTCTATACCGAGTTAATTTCCTGAATTTATACTTACTGGTGAACTTTCTTTTTTGTCTCCTGAAAAATGGACAAAACTGGCTCACCAACTTTTTAATAATAATAACAAAACAAAAGTTCTACTTTGACAATTTTGACCATTAAAACATTAAAAATTTGGCAAAATTAAATACGTTCAGAAAAAAGTCTCACAACTTTTCATAATTTTTCACTATTTTTTGCTATGGGAAAACATTTTTTTAGTGTTCAAAAAATATTTTGACTGATGTTCACGAGTGAATTAAGTAGTTTGCAAGTACCAAGATATGCTGTAACACTGAATTTAGAAAATTTCTGTTGAAAAATTACGTTCTTCCAACCGTGAAAAACTGAACAATTTAAAAGGGAACTTTTCTGTAGGAATCACACTCTTGAATAAAAATATAAAAAACATTAGAAAAAAACAAAAAAAAAAAACAAATAGGAAATGAAACATGGCTTTTCGTGTTATAGGTTACGTCTATATTGGTTTCAAAAAAGTAGTTATACATATCATAAATAAAGAAACATGTGAAATGTTCATCCTTACATTTGGAATGAAAATAATAATAATAATAATAATAATTATAATTTCCTTTATTTTCTTACCCAACAACTTTCTTTAAAAAGTTTGTCCCATTCAGTTTCTTTTTTTTTCTTTTTTTTTTGTCAAGCCTTCTTTTAAAAAGTTGTTTAAATCATAAATGGGTCTAACGCCTACATGATCCGTTTCGTTCAAATTTTCACTTGACGAGTTTCAAGACTTGCCTCATTTTTCTTTTTTCAACGACTTAGTTTATTCACTTGTCGGCTTATAAAGTTTTTTCCTCGTGACATTTGTTAGTACTTAATCGGGTGGAATTAAACCCCAGAGCAGCTAAGTTACTCAAATGAAATTCAAAAGTTAAAAAAGTCGTTAAAAATACGATCATTTATTTCCTTTGAGCAAAAATTTCATAATTCAATTGATAAATAAAACGCAAAATTTCGTTAACATAAGTACCATAAGGTACAAATAACGCTTCATTTAACAGCCTATTTTCTTATCTATATAAAATGGAGTGTTAACTGACTATCTGACTCACTCAGACACTTTCTCATTCGCTCATAAATGCCCAAAAAAGTTCTCTGAATTTATTTGTTCCATCCATGCTGCAGGAGTCAATAAGAGACAAGTTTCTGAAATTCCACTCCTAAGATGGTCAAATGGAGTCAAACTAGATTTTACATATATCTCAGTATCTTTTTTTTGGATAAGTTATTGAACCATTTTTTCATTTAAAAAGTCAATAGACTAAGTGTCTAAAAATATTTTTTACATTTTGCGAAATTTCACTCATAAGGAGGTCCAGTGGTGTAAAATAGATTCTTATATACTTTTCAATGCTCAATGAGATATTGAGCCTGACCAATTTCTTTTTTTTTTAGGTTAGATTTTCAATTAATTGTCCAAATATCATTTTCTAGATTTTAAAAAATCCCAATTCCAAGAGGATCAAATAGGTTTTTATATATTTTTCATATATCTTTCTAAAATGATAGTTATATAATTTCTTACTAAATGTTATACGACACAATAATAGTGTGAGATATGTGTATATTTTATTAATTACAAGTATGTTACAATTTATACAAGAGACATTGATACAATAAATTAGGCTTAGAACTAAGGGTACGAGTTCGAATGATTTTTATAAGTGGTGTTATAGGAGACATAAATGTGATTGGTTATTAGAATATATGAAATTAAGAATGAGCCAATAAAATAATATACGTACGATATAAAGTGGGTGTATTATTATAGGATTAAGGAGAATTTGGAATAGTGCAGAATTGTAGAAACGGTACATGAAATAAATAACATTATGTTAGAATGTATAAAAAAAAAGTACCTATATAGTAGTGATGTGATTTCCTAGTAATAAATGATTGATACAATGAGAATTCGACTAAATATATAGGCTATCCATTGTTAAATGTTAATATTTTCAAGATCCATAGAAGTAAAACACACAAACACTGGCGGGGGTTTGTGTTGGAATATTTTAATCTTATTGATCTTATTGTAATCGCGAAATTTTGGTACTAAAATATGAGAAAAATACAAATAAAACGTGTCGATACTATGGGGAAAATATCAATATTGAATATATCGACACGTATCGATACTTTTCCCTACACTACTATGTGGTTTCGAGAAATGGTTACATATAGAACAAATTTTAACTTGCACTGTTGATGTGATTATTGTAGGAGATTGGTATATGGAATATTTTCGAAATGGCTAAGATAAAGTAAGAATTATAATTATGATACGAGAATAATTTAGAAATTATACGAAATATTATCATTGGACTTTTAAGCCACTGAGATCGAAGCCACTATGGTGATTCTATATTTAATTTTATTTAGGTTTTTGTTTTCGTACTTTTCCTTGGGTCAAATGAGTTCAAATGGGTTTCTACAAGTTTCACAAATAATTTTTACTGTTTACGATTTCTTGATTTTTCGAGAGAAAATAACAGAGGTTGGGTTGCGAAACGACCAAAGATAAAGCCCCCTAGTTAACAAATATTTGCAGTACTTTTTATTTATCGAAAATGACATCCAATAATAAGAATTTCCTCTGACTGTGGGTTAAAGAATCTGTAAATAAATGCCCACCCATGTCGGATGGAAATCACAATAGAAAAAATAGGTCTCTCTAACTTGAAATTTATTTTAACTTTTATATTTTTTTTATGCAGTAAATACTTGTGCATTCCCAAAAAAATGTTTGGTGGCTCTTATGGATACAGTAACCGTGCTGTTCTTTTTAGAATTGCAGTCACCGGGAACCAGAGATCAAAAAGACGATACTATATGTGGGTGTTCTCTATTGTAAGAAAATCCAATTAATACCAATGTCTATAATACGATGGCTTAAATTTTGATTCAGAAGAAAATTTTTTGTTTCAGAGTTTGGTGGTATGGTATTAAGTATGTCTGATTAAGCTAACCATTTCACTAAGTATCGCAGCATTAGAAGGCTCAGAGGGCTGCTGCCGCCTTCGTAAATATTCGTATTATTGTGGAAGAGGATGAAAAATATCCACATAATGGGCTCACATTTTATACTTTTTGCTTAGAGCCCCAGAAAATGAGATGAAGTTATAGTCTGGGTTCAACGATAAAAATCAATAATTTCTTATTTCCGGCCTCGATTATGAATTTTGATCGGTGTCGAAAATAATGAAAGTGTTTTAATGGTTTCTTGGCGGTATGATCATTCAAAGTTAAGCTTTTAACACTTGAAGATGAACAGGAGCTAGGTGCAATTACAGTACCTCCCGATTTTATTACAGCAAAAGTTGAAAAAAAGTAAATAATTTCCAAAAATTGGTGGCTCAGATACAAGAAAAAACCTTGCTGAATACCAAATCAAAAACTAAGTCGATGCGAAATATTCACCGAAAACGAGAGTAGAAATACTGCTGTATTTAGGTCTAGCACGTGTATAATATTTCCAGGATTGTGGAAGAATAAAATATACAAAGCAACCCGTTGAGATTTTGGATTTTATAATTCTTTCAGTGTTTCGGCAGTAATATTTAGAGATAAAGTTTTCGTCCGTACGTGTTTTCCTTTCATTTTTTTTTCGCTTAAAACTATTTTTAACGTCCATTTTTTCAGATAAACTGAAGGCCGAAATCGCCATAAATGTTCATCTCGACACGTTGAAACGAGTAGAAATATTCCAGAACACGGAGGCTGGATTCCTCTGCGAATTAGTGCTCAAATTACGACCAGTGCTTTTTTCACCCGGGGATTATATTTGTAGAAAAGGTAAGTTAAATCATTCCGTCAGTTTTACAATCGTACATCTCATTGTTCGGAATTTTAAAATCCGCTATTTTAAATCACATTAATGGTAAATTTTTACCTGCAATAACAAATTAGATAATTTCAGTTATCTTTTATACGGTTTTCCACAAGAGAACAGTGGTTATTATGTTAGCATATTTTCATAATTATTTTCCCTTCTGACATTCTTTGAAGGATATTTTTGGATTTTCATTCGGAATTTTAGATTCAAAAAAATAATGAAATAGGAAAAACTGTAGACAACTTACAATTTTTCTCATAGTTTCACATTTTATATTCCAAATCCCTCCCCTATCAGTGTCGTCATTAAAATTTCATCATTTTCAACTTCTGTAAGTGAATACTTAACTACCTATGGCGCAAAATATTAAGAGGGAAATAAACTTCCGCAGTGTCGTAGTGAAATCAATATTCTGGGGAGGGGAATTTTCAGTTAATAAATTTGCGAATTCTCGTTTGTTAGCCATTAGTTACTGAAAGAGGGCATAACGAGTTTTTTTTTCTCTGTGGTTGTGGGTGGAGTTTGAACACTCATATCCTCTCATCGCTACTTCCCTGAATTTCTACACTAAAATACTTATTTGAAAATGAGAAGTAAACGCCAAAATAAAAATTACCTTGTAATTTTTTTCAAATAAACACAAAATGGTTTTCTCATGATTAAAATAATTAATGGTCAAGTTATCAATTATTTTATTGCAAATGATAGTAGGTAGTAGAGGAAAACTTAAGCAACTAGTTTATTCAAAATTTAGTTCCTTTGAATAGATGTATGTACACTCAATTTATGAGATTTACGAGTCATTACCTATTTATTTTCCTAATAACTAATTAACTGCCTATAATTTAAAACTGCCTATTTTGTTTGCCTCGACTAAATAAGTCAAAAGTGTCATATTTTCTTAATTTACTGGACTACAGTATGGGAAAGAAAATTAGTTTCGGCTATGTCTTAGATATGAGTTTTTTCCCTACCAACTATATTCCGTACCTAATATAAGATGATCCCTGGCTTCAACGCTACGTTGCCAATAAATACACTTCGAATATTATTTTATGCAAAAAGATGCCTAGCATTATTTATAAATAGCAACCATGTATCAAATTTAAAGCAATCGTATCGACTGGTGGGCGTTTTCTTTGATCTTGTCAAGGATCATCAGATCTTATATTGGACGGAGTATAATGCCTAATTTATTGGTACCTATAATTTTGCCAACGAGTAAACATTTGGTCCAGTATTTCCAATGGGGATTATTATGTTCACATTCAACAAACTCGTAAATGAATCAGTGGGCTGATAGTCAGAGCAGTTTCGTTTACTTATTACGAACATGAATTGTAAAAGAGAAATACTGATAAGTAATAATGATAAGATTGACTAATTTTTCATTGCGCTTGCCATATTTGGCAAATTTAAAAATTGTTTCTTGAAGTCAAAATACAGAATAAGACTACACAATTGAAAAATATGGGAAAGAATTGAACATCAAAGTCACTGGTATAAATGATAAATTTATTTATGGTTTTGTGAAGGACAAAAAATCTCTGTTAGAAAATATATCCCGTATGAGAAATAAGTTTTCTGCAAGAAATTCTAAAAAAAATCAAGTTAAGTAGTGGCTGTTACCTAACTATTACATTAAACACTTGGAATGAATTAGTAATGATTGAAATTATTGTCACATATTTTTTGTATTCAACAGAATCAACGATTTTAACAAAGTATTCGAAAGGGAATTGAATACTGACATACAGGGTATTATTTCCAAAAAGACGAATTCAGCCTCTATAATTATACTCATGGGCCAATATATTGTTATGTAGCAATTTAATGAGTATTTCTTTGAGATTTCATTACAGGATTGAGAAAAAAAGTTATATTCTTTACTTTTGATAATACTCAATTCATTTTTTTTTAAATTATTTCAACGTGTGAAGAAATCAAAAATAGAAGTAAAACTGTATTATCAAGTTGAATCAAAGTAAATCAAAGTGAACGTTGAAAGTTCGTTGAGTTATTGAATTGTCTATATCTGTTTCGTACCTTTTTTATTTTGGTCTCCTTCTTCTTCTCTCTCCATTTTTGTCTTATGTTGGAACCGATGAGAAAATACGTATCCATACCTTCAGAAATGCAGCCAAATTGATAGAAAATTTATAAAAACTAGACACGCAGTAAAACTATAATTTTTAAAAGTATCACTTTTTTGCAATAACCTATCAAAGAAAGTTTTTTCGTGTCCTTTTTTAAACACAATTACTTACCTGCATGTAGGTTCCGACATTTTCGGTATTATTGTTTATCGATTTGAAAAAAAAATTATCGATAACCATCTTCAAAAGCATTGGCGTACTAAAAAAAATAAAGTTCTTTATGGAAAAAGTGAAGAATGTTTTTCTTCGCTGGTGAGTCTAATTGTTAGATATTTCATATGTTTTGCGGTTGACAATTGAAATATTGAGTATCACAACTACTATTTGTCAGAAATTAAAGAGAACGAGGGTGAAGTTGAGACATCAACAATAATGACTCCATTTAAATTTGTAACTTTTTACTGGCCTTTAATTATAGACAAAATTTAACGAAAACATTGAAAAAGACCATGTAGCATTTAAAATAAAATTCTCTACATGTTAGCTTCCGAAATTTCATTCGTAATTATTAAATTCTGGCACTGATTTCAGAAAGTTTCGTTGAAAAAGTTTGACAATGTAAATTTTTGTGAAAAAAATTAAATCAATAAAATGTTACGTCCCTGAAAAAATTTTATACCTCATTATCTATTCAAGTATTTAACTGAAAATTTATATTTAAAATTTGTTTACACTTTTCTCTTTTCTATCTAACTCATTTTCAACGAAAAAAGGTGAAAAATTGGGTAAGAGGTTTTCAACCCCCCAAATGCTTGAGCCCCATAGAGATCGCTGGACAGTCAGGCCAACCAGCCCTATGCTGGGTCGACATATCTGCAGTTTCATGTGAGACGTTTAATAGGCTTTATATAATGCTACGGACCTGTTGCTCAAAATCGGACAATTTTTTTTTCAATTTATCTTATTTATTGTAGATATGTGTAGATTGGTTAAAATGGAATTTATTATTACAAAAGATTTAATGGCTGAAATATAATTATTTGGGTGGGTTTTTTAATAATTGACAAAAATGATTAACCCACCAATACCTTGCGCTTAAACCATAATAGGTTTCAATGTGTGACTATTTTTAGTTTTTTCAATTTTTCTCAAGAGCTAAATGACATAAAACATAAATAAGTAGTTACTAAAAAAAATAATAAATTTTGGAGGTGTTGTCTCCAACCCGGATTGTAGAGACAAACAAAATGAGTAGGAGTAATTTCAACTATCTTTATTTGAAATGAACACATCACAAATATTTAGAAACAAATATACTTTGATTACTATGTCACGAGTTACTTATACTTAATCTTATAATATAAATATCTTACTCCTATTGGTGTCTCACCTTTACATAGGGTGGACAGCTCATTTGGACATTTTGGAACGTCTTCAGACTATGAGATCAAGTATAGTAGAACTACACAGATACTCAGTAGAAAGGCAAGTGAAGTCCTGGTGTAATTTGAATTACCAAGTCACTTCTTTTAGTGCCTAAAATGTTTATGTAAACCAAAATGTACTTATGGTACATACCTAAATAGTGCTGACAGATATACTGACCAGTTGTTTGTCTGCATATTTGTTAGCGCCATAAATTAGGTTACAGGTTGAAGGTAACGGTGAATATTTAGAAGAAATATTCGCCGTTTTTTGTTACGAAGTATTTAGGTCAGCGAATGTATTTGTCTGGCTAAATACGATGGAACAAGGGGACCTAAAAGTTTTGAATTCTACTCTTTTTTATAAGCTTTTATTTTACTCAATACTGGGATTTTAAAATGTACCAATACTACAGCCCACCTTCCGAAACAAAATTATTTATTTTGTACGAAGCTAAAGCCAAAAAAAAATAAAAGCTTATATTTTTTATTAAAAACTCTTTTTTAGTGTAAACTTATTTGCTATATCAAACACAGCTATGTCACTGAAAAAAAAGTTTAATTTTTGTGTTTTTTTTTTTTTTTTTTATATTAGATTTTACCCTCTTCCTTTCCCCCTACCTAAAAAAACATTCTACCGCTGCGTCCAAGAAAAACAACGGCGTTTGGCCAAGAACCAGTTTCAAGTGCATGGATCTTTACTTTGTGGGCCCCTTTACTTTTTTCCCCCTATATCGACTCTTCCAGCAATTTTTTTTTTCAATGAGATTCTGCACACGTATTAGCGTGAAACTCTTTCAAATGAGACTCATATCAATGAAATTGGTCCAGTAGTACCAGAGAAAAAAAGCATACAAAAAACTTCTTGCCTATTAATACATAAATGTAATTATCGACAAGATTTAGGATAAAAAAATGATGAAAAATCGACACAAATCAATATCTCTTTGGTATCCATTATAAGTTTATATCGTTTATCAAGATTCCTTTTCGTTGTCAAAATAATAATTAAGACGAGTGAAACTTTTTCACCAAAAGAAATTGCTGCTTCATACCGAAAATTAGCTTACGTAGGTGAGCACACCTAAACTGACCCCAAGACTTAGACTTTGAGTACTTACACATTGTGATATTTTAATTTAGCTAATTTAAAATAAATATGAGCGCGCATCATTCGATATACAGGTACCTATACCTGCAATTAGCCGATCGGAAAATTGTCGGTTAATTTAACGTCTGAGTCGGGTAATAGTGAAGATAATTAACGCGCAACTACAACTTCCCCCTCGGGTTGAATGCATAATTAAAGTCGAATTTCGCCGCGAATAAAATTGCACACGAATTTCCAAAGAGCAGGTATCCGAAAGATATTCGAGATGCCGATTTAATTAAAATACTAACTCAGATGCGGGAACGAGAAGAAATTTTCATTCGGTAATGCCCAACTTCTTCCTTTTCGTCGTCGTCGTGTCGTGTATATAAATGGCGTATATTTTCATAGTTGTGCACAATTGTTGAACGAAGTACACACGCGAGAAGCAGGAAGTTCTTAATTTTAATTAAAAGTATAAAACGTGAATATTCTTCGAGAGGACGTGGTTTTTGTAGCGGCAAAGCTATTTGTGGTGATACGATTTTCATTTTCGATACTTTATCGCTAACGTTAATGTACCCACTTTTTTTTCTCTCTCTCTCTCTCACTCTCTCTCTCTCTCTTTCCCCGAATAGAAATAAACATTACGTGAAAATTTAGCATGTTCATTTTTCTTTAGGTAGGTAGGTGTATACATCATTATTCCTCGATGGTTTTCGAATGGTGAAGAATACAGAATGATTATTTCATTAACAACTTTCCTTTTTTTTTCCCTCCACTTTTGTGCGAATTTACCGGAGGGGGCTAAAAGAGTTTAATTTCCAACAAAACACAATACCATTTCGTCATTTTCGCCATCCTTCTGTCCCACCATTCTCCCATCTTTTCGTCTTCCCAATTTTCTGTCCTGTCTATCTAACTATCCATCCTTCATTCACTTCATCTGTTCATTAACCACCGCACTGAACACCTGCTCTCACCCAATCGCTTTTCCACCCAAACCACCTCATCGTTTCTTTGACTTCGCCAACAACTTAATCAACCCTCTCCTATCTTGACCGTATTTTTCTGCACATAACGTGGACTCGGCTACTTACGTTCTCAACTTTCTACACTTCAAGTTACCTACCTTTTTTTCTATCCGTTTACCCATTCAATAGTCCTTTCGTCTCAGTCTACTCATCAGTCCATCTTGTTACAGCTGTTTACCAAACAACACGCATACCAGATGTCTTCACGTCTTAACCTTGAAATTTTTTTCGTCCCAACCTCTACCGATTTAGTAGCCACCCCCATATTTATCTACTTACTCGCATGTCATCTACTCAGTTTCGTGACCATCTGTCTAATATCCTGTCCATTTTGCCGCCAACCAAAAACTAACTCAATTTACCATCGTGAAAGGTAAGAAAATTTGTTTATTACAAGTTTTCCACAATTGATTTGCAGGATTCGATATATAAAACTCTACTCATTCTTCATGGACTATACACATATTCATGGCGTGGGTATAGGAGCGGATCCGTGGGCGAAAAGGGGAAATTTCCCTTCCCAAATCCCCAAATCCCCAAAAATACAAAAATTTAAAGAAAAAAAATAAAACTATAACCCAGAATACGAATAAAAACCGATCGAAGTTCCTCCTCCCTCGGCCCAAATACTAAAAACAAAAGAAAGGACAAAAATTAAAGGGAAAAAACGAAAGTTTGACACAGAATACAGACAAAAACCGTCCATCTCTTCTAAACTGACGATCCGTATCTGCATCTGCGTCGGCGTACACATGAAAAAACATATAAATGTGACTTTTTCTGACCTGAAGGTACCCAAATTACTTCTGATTTACTTTTAATGTTACTTGGCAGCACCGATCGAAGTCATTACCTAAGACATTAAGATCAGCTGATTTTCAGTAATGATGAAAAAATAAATTACATAAAAAAATCGTAATTCTACTGCTCCTCCATTATCGCTTTCAAATGATGCAAATAACGTTACATCTTCATCATTAAGTGGCTCAAACACGAATATTTACTTGTATTTCAGCAATATATTCATGATTTTCGTAACGAAATTAGTCTCTTTTTAAAGCTAAAGTGATTGGAATACTGATAATAACACAATAATTATATCAGTTTGTGGTTGAGTAGTTTGATTTTAATTCAGTCTGCCATTGTTATAATTGCTCATCCTGTTATTCATTGAAGCAGATCCTATATTTTCTGCGGTCAAATAGGCAGGTACCATCTTATGGGCTGTATTTGATACTATTATATTCCAAGTCTACTTTTTCGTTTGTTGGGATTGTGAATTTGGTTTAACTGCTGGCTATGGTGTATCGTAGCTTCCAATTAATTCTTTCAGATCATTAAAATAAAATCATAAAAATCTAATTTTCTCTCAAATGAGGGAATAAATATGGCACAAAAATACTATATTTTTGCGAAAAAATTTCTTCGCTTCTTAAATAAAATGTGAGTAAAATGCGAGTTTCATTTTTAAGTAAGTTTTCTTGAGAAAATCTACTTATTAGGCTTGGTGCGATATTAGCCCCCCGGGGTTGAGGGTGGATACGTTTTTCGTTGCATGACCTCAGGAAAATTTTAGCATAATAACTCAAATTAATATATGTGTATACATATTGTGGAATACCTTGTCGTGAGAGATATTCTCACCAGAAGGAAATTCAACAGAATTTAAGCGTGTTCAACCACTTCGTACATAAGTACGGGTAAGCCAAAACCAAGGCAAACACTGGCAATTTTAGAGCCGGTTCGGGTGGTTTATATACGGCTTATTTGCACACACACAAACACACGTACGTAAGATAATACGTACGTCGGTGAGGGCGGCCAGGTCGCATCATCCCCTATCGAGATAAGAGATGGCTGGCCGGTTTGTGTACAAATTGTGACATCATCTTATTGTGTCACGATTCGGTACTCGTACATTACCTGCAAGTACGTACAGGTAATTACGATCGAACGTATTTTGTGTATTTAACGTCACAAGGATGATTGTTTGCCTGCCCTTTGGGGTGGTGACTGTTGTCAGGGGGTCCGAGCCCCTATACCTCATATGGGAGAGTCCCCACACACACATATATATATATATATATAAGTTAATTTCGTGTCACAATTTTTGTTTAATAATCATGAAATTTGGTAAGAACATTTGTATTAAGCCAAGAACCATACTTATTGATTTAGGTGTGGATTGGCCGGACAATACTTCCGTACCACCATTACTATTTTTATTTTGGGTATAAAATACTCAATTTTTCAGCAATAGCCACGAAATTTGGAAAAAATATTTATCATATTTTATTGTAGTGCCCTATTGATTTTGGCGTGGATCGGTCGGACGGTACTTCCGGTACCACCATATTTGTTTTTATATTGAGTATAAAATGTACAATTTTGGAACCATATGTACGAAATTTGAAACAAATATTTATTATAATTTATTGTAGCGTAACTACTACTAATTTTGGTGCGGATTGAGTGGATGGTACTTCCGATAGGGTTTTTTTTTCTTTTTTTCTAATTTGCGTATACTTTTATTTTTACAAAAATTATCTACATGTTCTTTTTTTATTTTTTTTTATTTTATGACTTTTTTTGTATTTCTTTGATCTTACTTGAAATTGTCAGATTATTTACCACACTTTATCATCTTAATCAATTTTTCATTTCAAGAAATAATGTTTTTAAATTTCACATTGTCTAATATTATTTCGTCAGCAGCTAATAAATTTCATACATTCATAACATACCATTTACGCATATAAACTTACAGTCAATTAATGTGAGCATTCAAATTTTTAATTCTTTTTTTATTGAAAACCTACTTTTTCTAACAAGGCTTGCTGCGCTACAGTTTTTTATGTTTCATCTTGATGTTTGTCCGAACTTTAATTTGCAATTTTGAAAGGTACAGTCGGAAATTTTCAACACCCTTAAAAATTCTGTCCCTTCGCCCTTGATTCCTCGTGTAATGTAAAATGAAAAAATTTCATATGAATAGTCTATGAAATGATTAGGTCTATCGCGAACTGACAGAGGCCCTAACTTAGGTATTTGATGAGTAAATACATAAGCTCTTGTCAGAGGCTATGTGAAATTTACAGCATCCGACTTTCAGAGGTTAAAGTCGTTGGTATGCCTGAGATTTGTGTGAGTATGAAGTGTTGTCTTCTGCACTGCTTGCGCTCATTGCACATGCACACAACCACAAAAGACTACATTCGCTGATGTCTATCCATCACTCGTGAGTATCCTACAACACCAATCAATCGTTTTTTGATGGGGGCTTCAGGAACTTTTGGATGCCAAGTCAGTCCCTACTAGTTTCTCGGATTTAAGTTCAATATCTATTGTATGTTATGGATAAGGTGATTAATTGGTCACTATGCATAAAGAGACTTATCGCTGTATTCATAACGTATAAGAGGTGTTCGAATTTCGTTTAACGAGTCAGTAATAAGGACGGTACTCAATGAAACAAGAAATTATGTGTTAAAAATTAAATTTTAAAAATATGCTTTTATAAGTATAAAACGTGTGAAGTGAAAACTAGCAAAATCTATTGCACTCACACAGAAACACAAAACCTAACTCGCAAATATGATCCTAGCGCTTTGGTAATACTCTAGCGGTAAACGTGGTAACTATTCTCGGATCTATCCATATACGAATCAAAAATAAGGTCTAAATGCTGTTCCCCAACGGAGTAAAATAAAAGCAAAATATAAAAATATATGCCCAAAACGTTACATAATCTCAAATTGAAGGCGTTGTTGTATTTCGAATGAGTGAAAAATCACAATTTGCCATCAACCACAGAAGAAATGTTAATCAGCAAAATACAATCTTTGACTGGGGCAAACGGAAGTACTGACTGGGATAAAAAACGACAATATTAAGTACTATGTTTCACCTCTGCTCAAAATTGATAATGCTGGAACTGGTACATACCTACACTGAAAATTCAGATCTTCTGGCTTTTTAGCAAAAAATGTAATTTTCTGTGTTTTCCTGCTCCTTCAATTTTGATAATAGGCAAAATATGATAATATAATTTAGTTTTTTCATCAAACATGTAACTTACTACTTGCTTCAGTCTAAAATTGTATTTTGCTGATCAATATTTCTACTCTCATGAACTGAAAATTGTGATTTTTTAATTTTTGAAATACAACAGGGCTTTCAATTTAGAAATATTCAAGTTCTTCTTCGTGGATTGTTCTCTTGATTTATCCAGTTCTATCCATATATTTATTCATACTTCTTTTTTTTTTTTTTAAGTGAAACTTCCTTGCTTTGTGTAGTAAACTAAAATTGGTCAAGCAACGAAGCTAAAGAAAGAAATAAACAAAAAGGTACCTTGCGAAAGCTAAGCCCGTTTGACTCTATTTGTTTCATTTCCCTTTTCGCCTTCTCTTCACATTTTCGTTTATTGCTTTCTTTTCAGTGGAATAAGAGTTACGTAATTTAATTTTGACATTGAAGTGTTCACCGATTGGTGAAAATAATTTTTTAAATTTATATGACTTTTTCTGCATTTTAATTTATATATAAGACAAAAAACGAAAAATTACAGTGTCAACAAAACATTCATTCTTCGAAATACAAATTTCAACGTAACAAGTTCCACTTCCACCGTGTGTCCCAGTACACTCTCTTCTTTTTTTGTTTCAAGTAATTATCAATTATACTTATCTAGGTCGAATCGATTGAATCTTGTTTAATGTCAACAAAAACATTTCAACATTTTTTCTGCTCCTTCTCCCCTTACCAAGTTGATGCTACTGCATAGTCTATTCTGTTTATCAAAATGTAATCTCAGGCGTATTCACCAATTAATGCATCATCAAACAAGGTTATCATTTACTACCTATCTTCCACAACAATGCAATAAAACTTCTCATCCAACCTTCTTGATTCCTCCACTCAGAGAATGGAAAACCACACTAACTCACTATCTGATGGTAACATTTTAATCGTTCAACATTTTTGAACACCATGTATGTGGTTACGGATGACGTACGATTTGTACGAAACACCTCGAACCTCGAACATCACGCAAAAAATAAATGTCTTTAATGTCAATACACTGTTGGGTGAAAAATCACCGCCTACCTTCATGTAGGTTACTATAGGTGGTTAACAAGCTGCCAGCTCGAAATCTTTTCTTTAAGTCGATTTTTTAATGGGTAACAGATTTTCTGCTTGTTGGGTACCACTACTACCTGCAGTAGCTAAAATTCTGCGTCCGTTTCTTCTTCGCCGGTATTTTTAGCGTACCTACGTGGAATTATCGTATCACTGTCTTGGAAATTGCGGTTGAGGATTTACAGACATTCGTATTCCACTACGAAATTTTCTAATCTCATCAGTCGTGGTGAAAAATCGATACGGCTTTACAGTGCTATTTGAGTATAAGAATGGGTAAAGAGTCGAAGTATTATCACCCGCAATTTACACTCGTGTATCATCTCGCACCCACACCCACACCAAGTGTAAGAGCCCAAAACTGTATTTTATATTTATATTATACTATATACTATATAATACAGTATGCTGTATACATGAGTACAGACTGCATGTTATATGGTGTTTGTGTGTGTGTGTGTGTGTGTGTGTGCGCGTGTGTGTGTGTGTGTGTGCGTGCGTGTGCGCATATATATGTATACCAGTATATAAATAGTCCTTTATCGTCCAAAAAAAAAAATATATATATATATATGTGTGTTTTCATTCTCGTCAATGTCGTGCACAAATGGCGCAAAAATCCGTTTAATGTGGCTACGTTTTCTGGCGTTCGGGTCATAAATTCCCAAATAAAGGATTTAATCGCAAACCAAAAGTTTTGCCGAATTGGCGATGGTCGTTATCTGTTTTTGAAGGCGGTACATATTATGTTCCAGACTTCTAGCGTGGATAAAGTTATATGATATTCTGTTTAATTGTATTAATCTATAACGATTTTAATATAGGCTAAGTGTATATTTTATATTATAACCATCGTTCCAAAGTTTAGATTAATTTGGTCGGTGGTGGCTGAGTGCGGTGAAATAAACCTTAAAATTTCTTCGTGTACAACAATTTCGTACTACTTATCATTCCTCATGCCGTGTTGTCGCACTTAGTCTAACCCTCAACCGCTCACCTACCCCGCGCTACGCTCGGTGCTTCATCGCCAACCGGTAAAATCTTATGCATAATTAAAGAGGATCGTTACTCGGGTATTAGGGGCGCAGTCGGAATAATCCCAAGGGCTGGCACACTTCTCTCATTCGTAGACGTTGAAATCTTCATGTTTTGATTGCAGAAGTACCTACATTTTTGTTCGTATTTACCTATATACATATATATATATATATATATATATATACAAGTAGGCTACCTTTATGTTTTACTCATTCACTTTGCAGGATGCAGGGAAATGTCTTGTCTAGTTTTTATTTTCTCTTTCTTTTTTCTTTTTTTTTTTTTTAAAATCATTTATTCAACCTCTGTACGAAGGAATTGGTTTGCTTCTGTTATACTCCACGTAAGAATAAAGTAGGTACCTAAAACTTATCTTTTCTATATTCGGAGCTGAATCGGCAATGTCCAATTATTTTAACGTTTTTTTGTTTGTTTTTTTTTTGGGGGGGGGGCTGCCGAAGTTTTTTTTTTTTTTTCATTTGTGTTGATTTGATTTTGGTAAGGTCATATTTTATTGAACACTATTTTCTCAGCCATGGCATCGTGAACAATAAAATTACTACGCTTTTGAATTCGCAGTCTTTTACGGAATGCAAACTGACGTAAAAAAGTCATGAAAAAAGTTTAGTGGTGGCGACGACGTTTACCCCAAAATATTCTCGGAGTGTGTTCTTTCGAACGTTCACTGTGCCATTATTCCATTTTAGGTATCACCTATCTTATGTTGTAAATTCCACAGCAATGACATACTATTCGTAAATCAATATAAACGTTAGTAATAACTGTGTTCGATGTGGCAAAATAGTGTTTGATTTGAAAATTTTAGTCCTGGATCTGTTATGATAAAATTTAGTTCTCTGTTTTGATCTACGATTTTAGTTTTCTGTCAGTTGTGTGAAGTGGAAGTACTCAAAAAATTGATATCTCAAATGGAACAATAATTTGAAGAACCTTTTTGATCAGAAAGAAACGAGGAGACGTAGGTGATGAAAACACGATCACATCTTTAGAAGAGAACTCTTCCTTAGAACTTACTCACCGAGTTGGGTCAGGAAATTCGGTACCTTTAGATAAAATCAGTATTTATTTGATTTCCACCCGAGAGAATAGATCAGCCCCTTCAGCCTCTCTAGCCTCTCCAGACACCTAGTGCCGCACATTTCCAAATCGAACCGTCAGACACGGATATAAAGAGGCGAGGTTCGACCCCCTCCTACGAAATTTAAAAACTAAAGAAAAAATAAGACGGAAAAAAGGAAAAAAAATTGTTAACCTCCCTCCAAAAAAAAATTTTATTTCTATTTCCTCTCCTTAAATCTTCCTGTTTTTATTGATAAATGCTTTAGTTTTGCACTGATTCCCATATCGAATATACCCATAATATAATTTTATTAGATCCGTTTTAGCTCATTTCCGCGATTCTGACTGCGGAAACATTTTTCAGAAACTCGGCCGAAATTATACTTGGCGTGTCATAAATATTTTTTTCTTTCCTTAAAAAAAAAAAAAGAAAAAAAAGAGGGATGAAATCTAGAATTACTTTGAATATTTTCTGCGATGTTGGTGTGGTAAATTTTCTTATTTCTTCCAGCCAAACGGTTGCATTTTGTAAGAATTACTCGTTGGTTTAGGTCTAAAACCCTGGCCTGTATATGACAGAAGGAATAACTGAATTTCATTAAAAAAAAAATTTAGGCGTAAATATCTCCTTTTTTTTTTTACGCCTTCTGTATAAAAAGAAGTTCAGCAAAAATGAAACCTTTGTTGTTCTATTTAAGTTCGACCTTCAAACAAATTCTCGTGTAGACGTTTAATTTTATCAATCTGCAATCACTTCATTAATTCTCGTATTTGCCTAAATTAGGATATCTGATGGGATAAAAAGTCAACTCTACTAATTAACGTGATTAATGACCGACTTTAAGGCAACCGAATAAAACGTAAAAAGAGAAATTTACGCGCTAAATTTCAGATATTTATCGCGAATATTTTCATTTATGTACGAGAAAAGGTTATCCTACTTAATTAAACGCAGTTTATCTCATAGAGCATGATATAGTATGGACTGTTTTACAATTTTTTCGTCTGCAATCGAAAAACGTTATGTTGTTTTCTCGTTGAAAATGTTTAATCATGTAGTAGGCCGAAGAATGTACGGTAAATACCTTCGAATATATTATGTATTTACAACAGAGGAAAATGACTCAGATTTTTTTTTTTCTCTCGCGTTTTCGAACAAATGCGAGGAAAGAATTACCTACCTTCGGGTCTAAACTCAAACGTAAAAGAGCAGAAAAATGACAAATTCGTCGTCACAAAAATATTCGCCCAAGCCGATAATTAATGACGCAGCTTTTGTTAATGGTGTGCACGCAGGTGACGTTTTGTAGAATTTAATAAGCAAAAACGGAGTCCCATTTAATTTCGTTCGCAGTCGGAAACCCAGCGGGAAAAAGCGATTTCAACATCATTCTACGTGTTGAGGCCGAGAAAATCGTACTTCAGCGCTAATTTAGTTTAATCGCCTCTTATTAATTAAAAAGATCTGTCTTTGTTTTTTCGATTTTTATATATGTATATATTAGAGGTGTGTGTTTACATATATATATACATACAGGTAAATAAATAATGCTAATGCCTATCCTATTCTCGTAAGCTTCGCCAAAAGGGAGGAAAAAATGGAAAAAAAAAGGAGGGAAACAGAGAAAAAAAGTAGAAAAAAGACCGTGGTATTTGTTGGTAATTTTAAAGTCATGACGATGTTTATACAAGTTTATTAGCTTTCGGGACACAATAATTTTTATTAAAATCCATGGGGATTTACTCTTTTTTTCTTTTTTTACATTCAAAGCTCAAGGGCTAATTTAATGGAGTTGTGTCTATTATTGTTATTATAATAGGTTAGTTTTCTGGAAGAAAAATAAAATGTGATTGCATTCACAGGATTTTTGTGCATGTAAAGGTCCATCACGTCTCGAGTAGCAATTATAAAAATAATGAGGATAATGATCTGCAAGGAAAGATAACACTATAAAAGCAGTGTAATAAGTAGTACTTTTTAGTTCGCATTATTTCAGAAGCTTATCCTTGTCGGGCTACTAATATATAATGATACTGTACTAATGTAAGTGGCGAGCAAAACCCAGATTAGTCTAAGACCATGGAATAGTGTAAATTTCGGTTTTTCAAACCCAAGTCTCCTCTTAGTCACGGTCTTGCGTACAATATTTTCATTATTATTGTTAGCTAAAATAAACTTACAATATTTACGTCCTTTCAAAATATGAAAGTGTCTTTACACTATAGCTGCCAACAACACACGTTCAACAGCAGTTACTTTTTTAAACAAACTTAAATCAGTGATGCAATAATGAAGATAATTTTTTTCACCTTTTTGCCATGTGTTAGTGCAGGTAGATGCTACCTACATGAGGTTTAGGGAACCAAGTAAAGAGGTTTGCATGTAGGGTGACTGAATCATATCTCAGTACTGGTAGCCAGTTGGTTTAATGCCTAACCATACACAAAGTGTATTGAATGCTTAGGACAATTGTCCAAAGGCATTGTGGTACCATATACAGACCGCAACACACACTGTATCAGCGAGTAGGTACTAATTTACGTATTCGCCTTTTCCATTAGCCAATTATAGGCAAACGTTGAGATGCATCATCTGTATGAGTGTATACAGACGAGTATTTGTTTAAAGTGCAATGCGCTAACAACGTCTGCAACCTGTCTGATGATGTAGGGCTGAGCCCCGTACAAAGAAGGTGAGGGAAATGTCCCCACAGTTAGTATTGTTTTATTCTTTATTATAACGGTATTGCCAACTCTCCATTATTCACGAGAAAATAGTTATTTGAGTGATCCTTTTTTGTCCGGGTCTCCTCTAAGGCACAGCTATCACTTATTGAATTTATGGGTCAGTACCTTCAGTTTTTGCCTTCAAATGTTCTCGCCCTACTTCAAGCTTGAGCTTTGGTTTTTGACTGCTAGGGTTACCTCATTTGCATATTAGAACTTTTTACTTGTGATAGTACAAATATCGTGCACATATACGATAAATAGGCTGAAGGCTGAAATGATAAAAACAAAGATGTGCCATTAAAGTTGAAACATTCGCTAACCATATCTACCCTTGGAGAGCTATTAAAGTAACTTAAACGCTTTTTGATACATGCGGATGAAACAATAATTGTTAAAACCGATATGAAATTATGAAAGTAGCTTATAGCAGTTCATATTGCGAACAATGATCCGGACCAATCACCAAGAAACTGGAAGTCCTGATGATTTATTGGTTTTTATCGAATCTCAAGTTCAATGCTTTACGTCGACAGTAGTGTTCCTGCCTCCTCCTCCCAACACCCGATTAATGTAATCCGCGTACCTACAGCTTCTTGACTCTACGTCGATGAAGGTTCTTAACTAATTTTATGAACCGAAAGGTCGAATGCATTATGTGCAATTGTTGTTTTAGGAGAGGTTGGCAAAGAAATGTACATCGTGAGCAGGGGACGGTTACAGGTCGTGGCTGACGATGGTCGAACCGTTTTAGCCACTCTGCGTGCTGGGTCGTATTTCGGCGAAATCAGTATCTTGAATATGGGAACAGCAGGTAAAGGTTAATAATTGTGTTTTTTTTGTGTTCTTTTTTTTTTCATCCGTCTTCGTTATCGACTATACCATCCCATTTGCAAAGGGCTACACGACTGTGTGCGAATGTGAACCCACCAAATCTTCGAGTTTATCGATTTGACGGTAAGCGTCCATCATAAAAACTCATCGACGCCTCCACCTTTTTCGTGTTTACCCAGGCAATCGGCGCACAGCATCCGTCCGCTCGGTCGGCTACAGCGATCTGTTTGTACTTTCCAAAAAGGATATGTGGGATGTGTTGAAAGAATATCCTGCAGCTCGTGTAAGGTTGGAAGCCATAGCGACCAAACGTTTGGAAAAGTATCGAACTGATCCAGATCCGCTGGACGTACAGGGTAAGAAAAACATTTTCCGTCGGCAATTTTAGCCGAATTGAAAAATACTAGCGTTTTTCAAAATGCCGACCTTTCATTTGCAAACCTACCTGAAATGCGCGTACTTTGTTTCTACCTACGCCAGCTAAAGATCTTCGCTCACTGTAGGAAAACATCAAACTGTTTCTAGCTGTGTGATTTTCTCGTATTTTAATTCATTCTATCCTTTGAAAAAGAAATTACAAATGTAAGCTACACGTGAGTGTCTGAATATATAATGCTCATTTGTTATCTACACAAGTTAACACCCGGTCTAGCTTATGTAACTTGTCGAAAATAAGTTGCTATTTTATTTACAAATCTGTCAACGATGAAGGAGAGCGAACTGTCTTCACCAACCTCGTGAAAACGTGAGGCTGACCAGGGTAGTTAGATTCTGGCGCTAGATTACTGGTTTATCCAATATCTAAAACATTTCATAATCATGTTTCTAATTTTCATGAAACTTTTTATGTTGGAATTTGACAAAAGTGACAGTAAGATTTCCATTACTGAATGGTGAGAATGACAAAGAAACAGAAACAGTGGCGTAGTTACGGCCGGCTGAGTGGGCCATGACCACTAAAAAAATTTTCGTTCCAATTTCCCCCCTCCCGGAAAAAATTATCAAGAAAAATTTAACCTATAAATTTGGATAATAATTTGCTAACATAAACCAAAAAAAACGTTATCCTACCCCATCCTGCTTCCCACAAAATAAGCTTTCCTAGCTGCCCCAATAACCCGAACAAAACTTTTAGCTACGCTACTGCAAAGAAACTATAGGCCATAAGAGAGATATCCAGTAGCTGCAGAATTTGGAACTAATATATTGGAGTCTAGATTAGATATTTTGTTAAGTTTCAAAAAGTATTTTCCACGTGACATAGGTATCAACGTCAAACAGGATGACTGTAGTAAGTACTTACCCTAAAGTAATGGCTTTAATGCCTATTGGTAAAAGAGAGAAACCTGAGTGGGAAAACCATTTGAATGATACATGGCGAATTTTTATTTAAAATCAGTTCAATTGTGTAACTGGTGTTCAGTGTAGACTAACCGTTCAATGAAGAAAAAATTAGTTCACGTTCAGATTTTTTCATAATATTCTATAGCCTCGCTTTTTACATAATATATTATCTTTTAAACTATTTACCTGATTTATACGAACAATAAACTACAGTTTTGTGGATCCTCGGTGTTTCTATCTAAAAATCAAAGTTATTTTATATCAGACCTGCTATGAATTAGATAGTTTTCATAATTATGTAATTGCAAATTCGTGCCAAAGAATCTGCTAAGTATAAGGAGGAAGACAGAGAGTTGTTGTGCTCTTGAGAAAGTTGCATCAAATTTGTAGAATTTAATGCCTAACCCTTCATTCCAAGAAATTATTACACCATTGTCTATGTCTTCTACATTTCTTTGTTTAAGCCTAGGCTAGTTATATTTTTCAATCGACTGAAATTCCAATCAAGACTCACTTAATCTGTCTTCATGAATTTTTGAATTTTCAGTCTTCAGTTCGTAGGGTAAAATTCTGTAGTA
Organism: Ericerus pela; assembly: GCA_011428145.1. NCBI lineage: Eukaryota > Metazoa > Arthropoda > Insecta > Hemiptera > Coccidae > Ericerus > Ericerus pela. The sequence continues at coordinate 1,335,906 of WOFM01000597.1, read as the reverse complement.
TTTAAAATTCTTCGCTAGAAAATCTAAAAAACTATTTCGATAAATATGCCACTATAAGAGGTAGGTACGTCGAAAAGAAATTCCTCGCTACTTTAACGTGGGTAGGTAGGTACCTACTAATATAATTCTGCGTGTACTGTATTATAATATACTTACCTATATCTACAGCTACGACGTACAAAAATTTCGATAATGATTCGAAAAATCGTCGAGAAATATGAAGTTTTTCATCGCTGAAGAACGCAGAAATTAATCTTTTCATAAATGTCATTAATATGTCAGGGTATACGACGTATATGTTTCATGTTTCTCGCTCGTGTTTTTCTCCTCAAAATGCATAACGAACATTGCACGTAAACCCCACTTATTCTTCCCTTCAAACGTGAAAGGATTATAAAAATTCCGTGTTACTGGAGAAAAAAAAAAAATTATTCGCTGAATTCAAATAATAAAAACGTGTACCTATATATCCTTAAACACCCATATTTCATTTTCTTTCTCTCACTTTCTCTGCCTTCATTTTCATAACACTTACTCTTTTTCGCCCTTCTTCCTCCCTTTATCTAGCCATATAGCCATATCAATGAGCAAAAATTTGAAAGATAGCAAAATTTAATTTAAAAAAAAAAAAAAAAAAATAGGTTACTAGCAGATAGGTATCCGTATCGTGGCATATAGCGAAAGAAAGAAAGAAAAAAAAAAGAAAAAGAAGAAGCAAAAAAATAGACGTTAAAAAATACGTTATTATCACAACTGAGCTGGTGAAATGGGTCTTTCATAACTTTACTGGTGTCAAAATAGGACGGTGAATGTGAAGAGAAAAACCTTTCGAAAAATTTCATAAATGAAAATGTGTAAGAAATTGTGAAGGTATCAATAAACAGAAAAATCAGATTTTCTTGGAAAAAAAAAAAAAAAAAAAAAAACATTCAGTTCTGAAGTGCTTTAGTGTTTTCTTCTTTTTGACGTATTTCGCGTATCATCGGCTTTACAAACACTAGAAGATTTCCTTTTTTTTTTTATATTTTCCAAAAAAAAAAAAAGTTCTTGTACCATTTCTTCCGAAAAAAAGTCTGTTAAATGGTCTCCATCTTCAAGTTTAACTTTTATTTGAAAGAGTGACAAAAAAAATGGGACAAAAATACATTTATGACAAAAAATTTTTCAATTTTTTTTTCTATTATTTTTCAGCATTTGTAAAGCCATACCACTCTATGTTGAATTATAAAATGGAGTAAGTTCCGAATAAAAACTAAAGAAATATATATTAGAAATAAAAAAGCGTGTTTTCTTTTGAAAAGCGGAAGTTTTTCGAATTTTTACTCTTGCTCTTAGCAGGAAATAAGGAAAATGTTCCTAAAAATAAATAAATACAAATGCGGGGGAAGATGAAAAGTTTATACTTACTTGCCTCCTCGATAGCGAACCATTTTGAAAGTGAAAATTTAATTGACCATTATAAAACAGAAACATTTCGAAAATATCAAAAAAAAAAAAATTGAAGAAGAGAAAAAAAACAAAAGATAAAATGGCACATGGTGAAATTTCTTCGTTGGAAATGGATATTTTATTTTAGTCGAGGGAGTATTTTCTTTCGTAACTTTCAAATTAAACTATCTTTTGGCCTATTTTTAAACAATGTAATTTAGAATGAGCAAGATAACGATTATTTCGTTTACATAATTTCAGTAAAAAATAAAAATAAACATAAAAACTGAAAAAAAAAACAAAACAAAAGAATAGTTTTTATAAGAATTTTGCATTTTTTTTTTTTTAATTTCTCTCTTCTTTTTGAATGAGAAATTTAAGCCTAATAATATCGTCCTAAAAATAAAAACCATGTTTACTCAAAATAAAAATTTCAAACTCAATTTTCATATTTTTGACTATGACTAGTCTGGCAAATAAATACAAAATGGGAACACCAAGTTTTTTTTTTTTTTGGTGGAATTTTTCCCTTCTGAATAAAATTTTTACTGTTACTGTGACATAAATATTTATATCTGTTCAGAGGAATTTAAGTGACATACTTATATGGTATGTCAAAGAATTGATTGCAAAATTTCAGTAGGAAGTTAATACTCATTGAGCATGTGGTATGTGACGCAGGATGGTATAATCCATCCCAATACAGGCCAACATAGATTCCCCAAGAACAACACTCAATTAGTAAACCGAGAGCATCTCCACCAACAGAATTTAATGAAGATGCGAGTTAAGGTCCAGAACCTGCTCAGCTAGCCAGGTGATTGTGTATACCGCTTTATACCATGCAACAAAAATATAGAGAATAATATTTACCAAAAAAGCTGATGTCTGAGAAAGTCTCTTCAGAAAGGATCCTGCCTGAGTATACCTCATCATATTTCCTCAAGCCATTGCCTGCGGGTAAGAATTAAACCATGTTAAAAAAGTACATCATATATTAAAACTTGATCGAAAAAATCAGGCAAAAATAGATCGACCATCACTGATTGTTGATGGAAAAGAAGCAGTGAAAAATATACAGAGAAAAAGGATTTTAAGTTGCTGCTTCATGAAAAAAGGGTGGGGGAAGCCAACAACCGGGGTTGTTAAACTGTACCTAGTACAGTGCCACGACTACCACCACTAATGGGAGGTGACATGTGCTGGTGGTGTAGGAAATAGGTAATAAAAGAAAAATATGATGGACCTGAAGAAGGAGAAATTACGTTCGAGATACTACGTACCTAGGCTAAGTGGTTAGCCTAGCCGAGGATGCTCATGGGGTTTATTTTTAAAATGGGATTTTATTTTATTTTATTTCAAAAATTTTATTATGTATGTACATAATGTTGCATAGCAATATTTTTTCAGGCGTAATTTCAAAGCTCATTCAAAATTTACACTTTAAAAAAATAAACTGAAGGAAATTCACAATTTTCAAATTTTGCAATCATGTCCCTCAAATTCAAAGAATAGGCAAAATGCGTACATAACTTCTTTGTTGTACTCGATGAGTACTACCTTCCACTAAAGTTTGGAACTCGTTTTGTTTGACATACTGTATATTCGCGATGTGCTACTCAAGATCAGTGCCTGTCCCACAGCACGTCCTGAGTAATCGTTGTATTTTCCACATTAAAAAATGAAAAGTATTTTCAAAAGCCAAATAATCTTCTAGCTTCTCCCATAATCATTCTCAAACACTTGCACGATATCATACATTTTTCATTTTTCGTACAAATCTAGATGTGCAAAAACTGAACATACAAAATCATCAATAAGTATGTACATATAACATTATATAGAACCAAACCGAGTGGTAAAAAAATAAAATCGCTCCAACAACTGCGTTGTACGATTTTTTTTCTTTTTAAATACGATGTAATCATTGGAAAATAATCACAGAATTTTGCCCAATTTTATTTAAATCTATCCTCATAATCATGATAATAATGGAAAACGCATATTGTGAGAATATAGTTCAAATGGACAATGTTCAAATAAGTATTACTGCGGTTAAAAAGAAAAATGCCCTATTGATGGATAAAACGTTATAAAAAAAATTAATAACGACCTTCCGTCGATCCCAAAAATTTCAAAATTGTTATCTCCCCTACGAGAATTGTATCTTTCTAAATTTTCCTACCCAAACTATCGGCTACGATCTAATTTCATCCCTACATAGTGAATGATGACGACGCAAATATGGTGTGACTTTCATTCGAATGGTTCTTGAAAATAGTGTTAATTTGTTGCAACACTGTCGAAATAAAAAAATCCCCCCCCAAAAAAAAAAAAGAGGAAATTTAAACGGCTGAGAGAGTAAAAATGTTTAGAAAGTTTCAAGTAATTTTTCAATGCCTAGCATTTTTGTTGTTCACTTCGTACAGGACACGAGTATATGTACGTTTAGGAAAGCATGGGGAGACGAAAATGAGGTTAAAAATACTCGTACAGAGGAAAATAAAATAAATGGGAACCAAAAGAAGAAAAAAGTGGATTTTCCTTAGAATGATGTTGGGTTAATGAATTGAAATTTCGAGCGATTTTCGCAGTTTTCGACGCAAATTAACGCTCATTAGGAAAGGGCTTTTAGGGAAAGTTTACTGCTTTTAAAATGTTCTGAAGCCTTTTTTTCGCCTTTTATCAGCTTCGTTAAAAAACAAAAACAAGAAAAAATTCAAAAATCCCACAAACAATGAAAACTTTCGAATAAACCTTTTCTTCTTCGTTTTTTTTTTCGTGTTGGCGGATTCGCGTGGATAGTAGGTATTTTTTTTTGACGGTCTTTTTCGTTTAACAATTAAGAGGTCGTATGAGGAATGAATTGGGACAATTTATATTGGTCGAAGGTGACGATTTAATCTTTCGAATTTTCGTTCGTCCCCTCTGGATCCCTGTAAAAGCTATTACAAGGAGATTTTTCACCACTTTTACATTAATTACATAATTATATAAATAAAAACATGATAAAGCATTTTTTCCAATTTGGAGGCTAGGTACTCTTTCGAATTTTTTTTTACTTCTACATAAGTATATGGTTATTATTGTCTGTTTTAATTTCTTGTTTAAAAATAATTTAGCTTCTCTATTTTATGCGTTTAACGAAACCTCCTAAGTAACTATACATATGAGCCACCAACGATAGAAAGTAAGGAATGCCTATACTTATGGTTTAACGTCGAGATTTCAACATTTTCTACTCACTATTTGGCGACTATAGGTTAACATTATGACTAAGGTTTGACTGAAAATTTATACTGCAACACTTGAAGCCTGGTGACTGATCCGAATTTTTTATTCCATTCGTAGGTCTCTTTGGACGACGTTGCAAATCAACTCCAGGCATTATTGAAAGTCATGATAAAATTTCCCTGGAAGATATGTGGATATCACCATATACCGATAATTTAACACATTCACGAAATATTAATATAGAAAATTTGTATCATCCTTTACCAGCTCCTGTAGCCGCTCCAAGTCACAGCTACAAGTAAGTTAGATACTTTTTATACTATACTAGCAAATATTACCTGTCCTTCAGACGGGGCCAAGCCAAGATCACTATTCACTCAATGAGGATTAAAAAAACAATTATAACGTTTAATGACAAATTAGCCTATAACATCAGGTCCCAGTTTTTTGAATTCCTTAAAGCAGAACTAGGAGCTAATTTTTAACAAAACAGATAATCTTCTAATGAAAACTTTTTAACTGAGAAGTCCGAGATTTTCTAACATCAAAATAAAAATAATTTTAAACTCATAATGACGACACAATATGACGACATCATGCAGACTATAAAAAAACAGATTCAGACAATATAATGTCCGAATCGAATTTATTATGAAAACAAAAATATGACAACAATAACCAAATGAAATTCTCTTTCAGACAATTTCATTAGTATTTTGTCAAGTTTCTATTACAGTCACCAGGTACATAATTTGACACTCTGTATAAACAACAGGATTTCATTTGGTCAACAGATAACTTAAGAGAGAATAAGCGCAACATGAAATTGAATGAAAAGTATAAACCCCGCCAATAATGAGCATGCAGCCAACATCTTTTCGCTTTATCGCTTTTTGCTTTGCTTTGTTTATTGTATATCAACTTTTACGCTTTTTATTTTATCTGCTTATGCTTGTATTCATGACGATTAAATGAAGACAATAAATTGGGAAACCTTGCCAACAAGAAAGGCTACCTTATAAAACAAATACTGTTTTTAAAACACTCTTGTTTAAGCAATACCTGGTTCTAGGTTTGTTTTACAAGTAGTCCTTGTCATATAGGCAGATTGTAGAAAGTCTAAGTCTTGAGTCATACATTAAAGTCCTTGCGTAGGAAGTTCTATGTAACATACCATCTGTGGATATAAATAAAAACTTCGAACCTACATCTACCTTTGTAGACACTAGGATGGTAGTTGAACTTAGGCTAGGTTAGGTTGAAGACAAAGACTATTAGGGATTATTTTTTGTATCACGAAGGATCAGTAGTGATGATCAAAGTTTCTTTAAAATGTCATTTCATATTGTAATTCAAGGCGATCTTTTTTAGAACACCTGCGGGTAATGATTTACAGTTGACAATACGATCAGATGGAGTTCTTGACATTCTTAGAAGGGAAATTTGATGTGTTGCTGACAAACTTTTTGACAAGCTTTGTTCAAGATGACTGCATTGCTATGTCAATAAAGGCGGTGTAGAGCCTTCCTTCGCACACAGTGATGTTTGATCTTCATCTGTGTTAGTTTTTTTTCATCTCACTCATCTTTCTCACACACGAAAGCTCGGAAGCCTAAAATTTTTAATAGGAGTCTTTTACAAAATTACATCACCATCTCTCATGAAGACAAACAAATAGGTGAAGACAAAAGAACTTTCTGATGGTTTCTCCTACTTGTTGTCTGGAATAGCTTTTTTTTTATTATTTTATTTTTTACTTTACACTTTGTTTTATCCGCTTTGTCAACACTATAATTCCTTTGTAATTATGTCTTTGACAAAATAAATTTGCTGTTTGTTTTTGTAAGTTTTGACCCTTTTATGGATCAAAACTTTACTAAGTTCTTCTGTCAACACTACGCGCTTATTGCTGATTCATTCACAACACTAATTTGCTGACTAAATATGAAGACAAGGTAAGTTGCATTCCACCGTGTTCGAGAGACTTAATTTCGAGTCAAAAAGAATTCAGCCGTAGGATTTCACAAAGTTAAAAAATAAAATGTCTTGAAGTCATCTCAAGACCAATTCAAATCAGTGTTTTGGCTGCATAATGTCTTATTCTTAAGGTATTGTGACATCATTGGCATTTAAATACCACCATACATGAAGGTCGAACATATGAGCCATTTGATTTTGTAAGCCTCATAACTTATTTACAGCCCTCAGTTTTTGGATTTTTCACTTCTCAGAACTCACACTACAAAACTTCTTAATTTTAAAAAAGGAACAAGTTCCAAACCAAAACTTTAATCACTGAAAACTCTGTAATTTGTTTAATGCTCCAAATTTTCTGAGTTTTCACATCTCAGAACTGACAGTCCAACCCTAAAACAGAAATTAGAACTGCCTTTTAGAAGAATCGGTACAGAATCAAAACTTTTAGTGCAAACTTCCTACTAACTTGTTTAAAGCTCCAAGTGTTTTGAGTTTTTGTTTCTCATAACTCACACACCAGGCCAAAAGCAGAACTGGAAACTAATTTTCATCCAAACAGGTCCAAAAAAAAAAAAAAGCCGGCGAGGGTCCCCCCTCACATTTTTAATGTGTAAACATTCATGACTTTAATGTTAACCAGGATAAAAAAATGCTTGTGTTGGTAGGTGTCATGCCACCACACGCCACAGAGAATGTGTGTGTGTGTGTGTGT